>JABUQX010018176.1:35000-50785 GCA_015478945.1 Trachelipus rathkii
TTTAGTTCAAGCGAGAGGAATTGTACAAAAAAGAGGAGTGAATGGCGTAGTTTTGTGAGCTGGCATGCTTGTGAGCCTGGCCCATGGGATGAATCTCAACACTGACGAGATACCACAGTGGAGGTCTATAGCGGTGAGTGAAGCTCAAGGGTGGATTTTGGCTGCGATGGGCTCGCACGTAAGGGTAAGAGAGAATGGTTTTCTTTTTCGACTTAGGTCATATTCTTCTACTTAACTATCCTCGTTTCTGGTGCATGGTTGCACACCCCACTCCAAGCGACAAAAGCAGTAAAAGCTTTTATTCCAAGATTTAGAAACAGTAAGACAGCTTAAGTGAGCTAATCATTCTAAAATAATAATAATATAAAAAAAATTGGCAAGATTCATTGCAACATACCCTAGGAAAAAATAAATTATTTTTTCCATAAATCAATGTTATAATAAATGGAAGAGATACGGCCTTCATTGCATTGTCAGTTTAGGTAATCAGAGACGCCATTAGTTGAAACCGTTTCAGAAAATACAATTCTTTTTTTTTATTATATTTTTCTTTTATTGTAACATTCAAAAAATTATATAAATATTTACAACATTTCAGATCTACTAATGACAATGAAGAATTCTAATCAATATGGTCATTAAATTTAACCTATATTATAGAGCCAAAGTGTTGTCTTTGAAGAGCAAGAAGGTATATGATTTTCTGCATACGAGCAGTATTACTTGGAATATATTCTGCATACGAGTGGAATTACTAGAGTTCATTCCACGTGAATTCAAACAACCCCTCACACAAATGTTGTCTTAACAACAAACAGATATTAAACTACTCTCATAAAATTCTATCTTAAATGCTCAAATGATATTCACCTATCATAGCATCATTCTTTGCGAATTCTCAAAAAATCTATTCTAAGTATTTCATCTTTGCTTCCATCATGTTCTTATCTGAGGTTTAAAAGATTTTTTTAACCACCTACATAAGGGATGGATATGATCATGTACTATTTCATTTATAGTCATTCTAACCCCATAGTTTAAAGACTGAAAATATTTTTGGATAGCTTACATAAGTTCTAGATGTGTGTGTGGGAGGCAGAGGCCGAGTTTAGGTGTTAATTTCGTTAATTAGTTATTGATGTTTCGAGTTTATCATTTCCTAATATCGTAGTTTCACACATTATCTTTGTGCAATTAATCTACTTTCAATAACTGAGGAATATGGTAAAAGTTGAAAGTTCCGATTCAGCTTAATATTGCCTGTTCATCAGAAAATAATGTAAACTTTCTCAATTCAATGTGTCAACGCTGTTCATGCTTGCTATAAAATGTGAGATACTCAATTTTCATTGAGAGATCGTGATTTACTCCTATGCCTCTTCCAGTTTCTACAATTTACTACTTTGAATAGTTTATCTCCCTCATCCATCCCAAGAAAATTATAAATGGCAATAACGAATTTATGTTGTATTTCCTTTCGTAACGCACCAATTTTTCAGTCTATTGCACTTCAAAAACCTATTAAATTCCAATTGATTTAATTAAGAAGCCTTCCCGAAACCGTTACTCATGAGGAGAATGACTATTTTATAGATAATAGTTCTCCCAATTTCGTTACTATTCTAGCTTTCTAAATTTATGGTTAAAAACAATGTTTGAGTCATTTGACATGGCACTAATACAATATTATTATTTTTACATATTTTAAAATTCATCTTGTCCACTTCTACATTTCAGAATCACAGAAACAAATCAATTGGAAAAGCCTTTAAAAGAAACTGCAGTAATTGAGGGCAATGTTGAACCCACTAAGAAAAGAGTAAGAGTCAAGACACGAATTCAAAGGCCTTCGACAACTACTGATACAGCTAAAGATCAAGCAACACACGACTTGTAAGTTATTAGTTTAAGTTAAGAGAATTCTAAGCTCAATGATTCCGTTTCCTTTACCCTATTTTTTTTCGTCTAAATATAATTGCAAATTTAATGTGTGTAGCAACATTACTATACCTTCATTTTATTAAAGACTCTCTCTTTGATGTCTGGTTATAAATAATGATGAGGTTTAATTAGTAAACTTTTGAAATTAGCTACATAATAAAACTCACAGGGGCAAAAAATTGTTTTGAAGCTAGTTTTAAATATCAGAGTTAAGCTAATAAATTAGCATTAGGTTCTTTTTTCCTTAATCCATAAAATATAACCAATTTAGTTTACTCAAGTAGGTATAGTTTTATTACAAAAATGCAAAAAATTAAATAAAATTGTTTATTTCTGAAATTTTATAAATATGATAAATTCAATTTTGGCAAGTTGTTCCATAAATCTAAAATTTATTTTCCGATCGATCGAAAAATTTGTAGGAATCAAAAAAATATTTTCTTAAAACATTCTTTCAAAAAGAGTAACATCTATTTGAAGCTCATTTACATAAATATAAAATAGACTGTTAATGGAATACGGGTTTGTACAGTAAAGAATTGGTTTCTTTCGATGCCTTTTGCTTAAGCTGAAATGAGTACTGAACAATATCTATATTTTCATGCTAATTCTTATCGTATTTGAACTTTACAGAAATTCTGGTCCTGGTTCACTTTTGGAAGCTCCCATTTCTGACGCTGTAAGGTCAGGCCGCCCAAGTGTAAGAGAACGAATGTCAGAAAATGATCAAGTATCACAACAAAGAGAAAGTGAAAGTCAAATATCGAAATTCCCCAATCCTCAATACGGAGGGACCGATTTAATATTTAAAGGTGGAGAAGTACAAATTACTCAAATAGGAACTATAGAAGACACTCCAATAGATCAAGTACATTCAATTCTTTCCGGTTTCGGTTCAAGGAGAAGAGGTTTAGCAAGACCCAACAATCCCAAGAAAGAAATGCAAGTACAAACTCAAACAAATGAGCAAATAAACAGTCCAGTTATTAAAGAACCCGCAACAGATTCTTTAACAGCATCCTCCAATCATGATTTAACTTCAAATTTGGATGAATTATATGATTATTATGAGTATTAGGATCAACCAAAAATTAATTTAAAACACTGCAAACTTTTTTATAAGGATATAAACTTATCCACAATGTGTAACCTTTGTTTATTTAAAAAAAATAAAATAAACTATTATAATAGTCATTTAAAACATTGGGAAATTCAATACACACTACAGTGGAACAAATAATGCTCCATAAGTACAATATTAGAGATGCTCAAATTATAGATGAAAATAATGATTATACTAAAATTTCACTTATTTGAATAGGGACAGATAATAGCAATGTAAATTTTGCACAATAGCAGTAGTTTTGAATATAATTACATGTAAACTAGCTACTAATAAAGTAGTTAGCTTATAATAATAATTTTATAAACAACCTATTTATCGCATGTAAATTTTATATGTAGTAAGAATATACATGACAAGAAAAAAAATGTATATTGGGCATTTTTGGCAAAGACAAAACTTTATTATATATTCTTTAATAAAATGTATAAAATAATTTCTTTTGAACTAATAACTATACAATAATATATATATATAAAAAGCCTGCAAGCTGTACTTGAATAGAAATCATCCTAATTTTCCCCTACCACATTTTATAACAGATAAATTTTGTATTGTCTAGCGAAATACAACTATACTATAATAAGTTTATCCTTTGTATCCGTTATCTATAATATGCAATCCATAATGAATTTATAGAAATATACGGGATTATTAACCTTTTTTAAGGAATATAATTATAATTATATATATATCTAATATTATATAGTATTTACTATAAATATATATATAATTAGCAATGCTAATAAATCTCATATACTACTATAGAATATAAATATTATTTACATCTTATATATTTGAATATGAAAAACCAGTCCTAATTATATAAATTATATACTAATAATATAATATATTCTATTATTTAAAAATTATAAAAGAAGTTATAATTTTTTATATATCTAGGTGATTCCAATTGATCGGATAATAGGGGTGTAAAACTGGAGGAATAAATATTTTAAGTAGAAGGCGTATGATCGACGATGTCTCGATAGAGAGAAAGTAGTAATTTCTCTTCTCGTATCTCACAAGGCCTGTTTCCCTCATAACTCCTCTATATGTGCTGAGCCGGCGCAGTTAGCATAGATCTAAAATATTTCACGATAGCAGCTAAGGGCATACAACGACTAGTCGATAAGCTGATCGAGAATTCCTGTTGATCATAAAGGAATGTGAAAGTGAGACCGGTTACGTCTCACTTTTTGTGTAGTATGTATAAGAAGTATTCTATTGATGTCAATGGGAAATTTAAATCTTAATACAAAAATGAATTTCATCGTAGATATATTTTTTCTATAACCTAGACCTCTAACTTCTAAAAATGAGAAGAGAGTGATATTATTAAGAGTTGCTTTTTTTGGATTTCTAAGACTGCACAAAAATTATGAAATATTTAAGAATCAGAAATAACTATGGTATAAAATATTCACAAATACTTGAAGTTTAAAGTAGCGTTAATCAGTATATATATCCATGTTAATGGTAGAGATAGAAGAGGTGCGTTAAAGAAGAGAAAAAATGTTAAAGAATAACATTTTATTTATAACTATGTATTTTCTGTCCCCTAGAAAAAACGTTATTCTCTGTATATAAAAACTGTTGTTTGTTGTATATCACTTGGAATATATTGTCTAATTTATTCTATTTTAAAATGTTTGAGTGACGATTACATATATATATACTACATATATACTATAGTATATTCGGAACAGATTTAAAAGTTCATCGTAATGAACAAGAAGACTTTGTATGTTAATACTAATATCTTGCTATATATTAGTATAACATACAGTTGTTAATCACTTTGCTATATAAAGCTATATTGATACAGTAATAATAGAGTATACTACTTACTATTACGTCACTACCACTAAATTAATTCTTTAGGGATATATAATAAATATTTAACTAAAAAATTTAAATTCTTTAACTTGTGGATAAGCATCATTATATTTTTTCTGGTAGGAAATATGTATCTGTATGGTGTTTGAATGTAAATTATATACAATAATAAATATTGTATCACACATAATTGAATCTCAATTAAAGTAAATTTCATACTGTATAGAGGTTTCTTGCTTGTTGAAAGGAAGGGAGTGCGTATAGTTGTGGGCTGATGGTACAGCTATAGATCGATAAGTGTTTCCGATGACTTTCGAGTGCGATGTGAGATGGCGAGTGTCAAAATATATTTGTATCAGCTAGAGAGAATACATGTTTCCGTATCTAGTGGTGAATAATATATATATTATACACTAAAAAGAAAACGTAAAGCTCCTCTTACTCACGTTATATCCACACCTCGTATGCGATGCTGACAATAACATAGGGGCATTACTGGCAGTAGTGAAATTTACTATTATAAACCGGGATAAATTACTGTTAAATGATATATGACATACTTGTCAAAAATTAACGCTAAGTGTATGTATAAGTGATATTACAAGGTAAATAATAATACAATATTTATGTAACTTTTACTAAAAACTTTTAAAGAATTTTTCCCAAAAAATAAACTTAGTATGTAGGGGATTGTGATGACCGCTGGGACTAGCAGATTGTCCGCGTACAGTGTGTTGACGACACGGCACGGATTGGATAAAAGTAAAGCGCGAGAAGTGTTCCTGTGGTTGAATATATCATACCACCCAATAAGAATCTACGACGCACACTCCTCACAGTCAAGTTCACTAACTCTGAGCGTAGCTAGTACAAAAGGGTAAACTATTATAGCGCTAAGAGATAAATACATTATTAAGCACGGATATAATATAACTTAGTATTAATATATTATTTAATGTAAAATTGTACATTCTTATAATATTTATTTCATAACCCGCATGTGATAGGTATTATACGACATAACTATATAATTAAGCTAAGTAATCATAATATGTCATGGATAGAGTATGTGAACTGTGGGTCATAGGTGTGTGCGACAATAAAGTTGGTAAGTGTTGACGAATGATCTAGGACGCTCATAGGATTGGATAAAAGTAAATGAGTCAGGAGAACTGTCTTATATAATAAGTATACTGTGGTGAATAATTATTACTTCACACTACTAACAGGGAACCTATATAAGTACTGGTTATTGGTGTGATATGATATATATTCATACTGAGAAAAGTTTATTATCGTCGCTTTTTACCACTATTGCTGGTCAGTGGTATCGGTCAAAGCTCACTTAGAATAATTATATATATTTATAAAGCGCGTAGATATATATAGCTAGGGTCCGTACATAGGGTTCACATCCGAGCAGTGTGAAATTTACTGTAGGGGGTATTTTTGAATAACCTATCACTACTGCGTTTAGATATTGTAGCAGTTTGTCATAACACTTACATGATATATTATTTATTATTATTTATCCTCTCGTTTAAGTTTAAAGATACATGATCAACTTATTCGTTAAATGGCGTGAGTCGGTACGTGCAGCTTTCCCTAATACATATTCTTTTCAATTCCCGGTAGCGCCGCATGTCTGGAGGTCAAGAGGTCTGCGTTCACTGTGGATTTATGTTTCGTCGGGCATCGAGATGACTATTCACACAGCGTATACTAGTCTTTTATCGCCGTCTCTCCTCTATTATGACTTTATTAGCTACATCCGATGCGGTCAGGTTCGTTCTTGGTCATCACTTCTTTATCCTGCGGACTCTGCTTATGGACCAGGTTCTGAGCTCATCCCAACACGTCACGTCGTTAGAATACTTAACGGGGTGTCTTATCTCCTTCTCGATAATATCCTTATTCAATCATCAGCGTAACATTTTTAGACATATGAGCTTGGTCATACATAATATATAATTTCCCCGGTTATAAGTGATTTCACTCTGCGACGTTTTTCTACGTAATCGAACTCGCTCCGAGTTGTAGTGACAGATGGTAGCATGCGTTATCTTGATCGGCTTCTGTTGGGTGGATGATATAGCTATTTCCAAGCAACACGTTTTCTGTGTTTCTAACTTTTAGTCTCGAGTAGCGCGTGTCGCTCAAACTTAGCGCGGACATCTCTAGGGCAGGTTCAATCCCAGATGTGAAATTACTAAGGGGGTTATTTTTGAATACATTCACACATGCGCTTGAATTTTGTAGCAGTTGTACATACGGAAACATACACGATAATATATATATATATATTATATATAGTATATATATATTATATATACTAGTTAATATATATATATATATATATATATAGTAGTTCAACCTTTCATCTAAACTCTTACCTAAATTTCTTCACTATGGACTTAGGTATTTAACTATTAGTTTCATCACATATAGTAGGCTGGTAACCTACAATTAATTCTATAGACATATACTTACTTTCATGTTTTTCAATGCTTTTTTTACAAAGTTCGGGAGAACGCTGCTGCTACATAATCAGCATAAGGAAAAATACAAGCTAGTAGGAGAGTCTTGCATACATGTTCAAAATATAAGTACAGCCTTATGATGCTATGCTGCTTCTCTCATCCTTCCTGTATCCTAATTATGTTAGTGAAAAACATAAGTTCAACATGCACTAAGTATAAAAAACTCACCTTACACTTATGTATTATAATCTGGGACCGAGCCTCCTAGCTGAGTATAATCTCTTATCATGGTAAATCGATCCCCTCACAATTTAGTATTCGCCTGTGCACAATCCATATATAGACACTCATTGCGGTATACATGATTATATCTTAAGACCTTCGTTGTAACCTAATCTACAAACATCAACTCCTTCAGCATAACATACTCTATCATTACAGCTACTTTAATTTTCTTCACCACACCGCAGATAGATCATAATTTCTATAATCAGTACATTATGCTTACACTGATCATATCTCACCCACCATTCTCCTTCGGTCTTCCCTATCCATCAAGAAATCTCCCACTCATCTCCTACCATCATCATTCCCACTGCAACCTATCCAATAGATTAATAAAGTAGACAGAGACCCTATGGAGTGACCCATATTTTTACACCACATCTCAGCCATAAAACATCTTCAACTACTCACTCTCTAATATTTTACTACTCATCTCATTACCCTTCTCATACTCAACTACACTCACACTCTCTAAATAAGTTATTCTCAATTTTAATTTAATTCTTGCTAACGGTAGCATGCCCCTCAAACGATATCTGGTCCCATCTTATAAATAGAACACATTAAGAACCTTATAGGTAATATCTTTACTCCAACTTTATCCATTACCATGATATATTTATACATGTTCTCCCATGCACCGCGTCAAATAATTCCTTATCCTTATTCATCTTATTATCGATATAGTCATTTACTCATAATATTTTATAAATAAATCACCATACGATATACTATCCCTTATTTCTCTATTGTATTATATATTTCTTATAGCCTAATCTACTGCCCATGAATATTATGATTCCATACACATATATTATATATATTATATATAATATATACATATATATATATATATATAGTAATATATATATTTTTATTATGTATAATATAGATATATATATATATATATATATATACCCCTTTACCACCTATATAAATCTCTTGTATCTCTAACCTAATTATCCTCTTATTATATTACGTTAAATCTTTTTACTATATATCTATTATATCAATTTATATTTATATCTCCCTATATATATATATATTATACATCTTTATTACTATATAACTACATCAAAAAGAATTATATATTATATATATATAGATATATATAATTACATTTAAATAATAATATCTAATAATAATATAACTATAGTTATATATATATATATATATAAATCTATATATACTCATCTAATGCTATTATATTACCCTTTACTTTATACAGGGGAATATAACACCATTCTCGCCAATTACTAAGTGAATTATCTTCCTTCTTTACAACATAAATTATTATATATAGTTATATACAGACATGGTTCTATATCAATTATATAATCTATCTCTTGCTTATATTATATATCCATTATATATAACTGTAAAATTTCACATATATCTTTATACTAGAAATATTGAGTTATTTTCCCATATATATTATATTATAATATTTGTTTATCACTTTAACAATAATATTACGTCATATTAGCATCACCTATATATATTATTTTGTTATTTTACCATTATTTTCTCTATTTCCCACCATATGTGGACGAAGGTTCCCTGCTTCACCCATGCCCTCATTTGTATCTTCATTTGCACCGATAATTCTATTCACAATCAATGGGTAAAAATAGATTTCACAAGGTTAGCCACGTCTATGAGTCATTTCCGATTACGTCGAAGTGGATAAAAGCCGCTCTACATTCTCTTTTACTACTTAAGTGAGCTGTACTGCAGTACAACATAAAAACAAGAGCAATAAACCAAATAGACCTTATTGAGCTACCGAACCGGCGATGTTAGAAACCCCCTACCTTAGTGTTGCTTTTCGTTTTTCTATGTGGAATGCTATACTTCTCACTTGGCTTGGTTTTAGCATACACTTCCAAAAACCCTGTCATTTACTCTAGTTATGGCACATTTCTTTTCGGCCTCTCAAATTCGTATTCTAATGATTCTCTCTAGCTCACCTTCGTTTTCAAATAGAGATTCATTCATGTTTTTTTACTGATCACCCAAAGCGAGATTCTCAGCACACCCGCCACTGAACACAAATATTTTTTCAATTCTTCTAACACTAAAGACATTATCACATCTTAAATTACTTATACAATCGCATTACTCGATATACCTATCCCTCCACTTTTATTCACATAATAGTTTGCACACTTAATAGCATAACTCTAACATGGGTGATAACCATACCTCTCTAACTGGATAATTATACATCTCCAAGAGCTCAGTATCTTAGTTCCTTTACATACATTCCCCAACAACATTTAGCATAATTGCACAAGTCTCCACCTCCTGCCACTTTTCTTATTCAACTTAACTATATACTTTTCTCCTCCTCATCACTGATAAGCTTCATTTATCTTATAATCTATCCATCTGACTCTCGAATCTTCACACTTAAATCCTATAGTTTTTAATGTACTATAATATAACTTCCAGATCTATCATTGCCTGGTCTTACACTTAAATTAGCTATGCTTTGCGGAATCTTTCTTACCTACATCCCTCGCTATCATATTTTTCCATCAATAATTACTTTCATATTCCTTCTCACGTCTTTATCACAACCTGCAAAATACTCTCCTTACTCCTCATTAAACTCTTCTGAGTCTTCTATCAAATAATTGTCCTACACAATAAAAAACTAATCAAATTCAGTGTTATGATATATTATTTGCCTACTGTGTTGCACTTTACAGCTCTCTCATGTCTCTCTATTCAGTCATAGTACCCTCGTGTACCCTGCTACCCCTACCTTTAATTCTTTCATCACACCATCTATATATATGTAAGTTAAATAGCCATGAAGAAAACACATTACAGCCTCACTCATCTATTAATACTAAATTATTCACTCTCTACTGTCCCTGAGCTTTCTTTATAATTTTACCATCAGCTTTATACTAAATCGCATAATAGCTTGCTTTTGAAAATTTCATCCATTCGGCACGAACCCACCTAACCTGCACCTGTGAACTTATTATTAAACTTTATTAGTAATCTGCCATTCTATGCAAACGATACTATTCCTATATTATAGCCTGTCATATCAACTTTATTAATGTCCACAAATAGATTACATACCCTACATTGGTTTCTCTTGCAACGTCTTAAATATACATCTTAACTCTATGTGTATACTGCAATATTCTACTGATTATATCAATTCTTTTACAATTCAGAGTAAGATATGTAGACAAAATATCTTCATAAATAAACTTCATGGGCAATTTGTAACGATTTCACAAGCATTTCGTGTTTTAAGTGTGATTCCTGAAACTCGCTAAATGGAAGAGGAAATAAATAAAACCACATTTAAATTACAAAACTTTTTACACAACAGCAACTCTCACTAAGCACATAAATAATTATACAAAAAAAACCTCACTGTAGGTATCTGCGAAGGGCAAGCATCTAATTATGGAGCAGGTCATATTTAAGAAAGAAAAACAAAAGTAAGTAAAAGTCAGTTTCTGAGAAGTGAACTAATGAAACGAGAATACGCATAGGGACAGTCTGGGGTTTCCATCATTCACCATCAATTCCATGTTATAAAATTTGCATCCTTTATACCAAGCGAGGGCGCTGAAAAGTGGCCTAGAAATGAAATAGAAAAAGAAGAAGTTTTCTTTTATTCATACTCTAACAGGAAAGACTACTAATTATTTTTCCGTCACCATTTTTTATTTTTGCATTAAAAATTTAACAATCATCAAGATCAAATATCTTTAATTGCTACTTGCTTCTATATATACGTACAGTATATACATATCACAAAAGAAATTATCTTAAACTTAGTACAGCACCTGTATTTGAAAAATTAATGACAAATTATATTTTTCCTATTTTCAACAAAAGAACTTAAATCTAGTTTTTCTATTTGTTCGACGAGATCCATATGCTTAAATGTGTTTGGAGACTCATGAAATGTTTTCAGCAAATCCAATTTTTCTTCCTCTTTTCCACCATAATATAGAGTTACCTGGTTAGCCAAAAACTGAGCAGTTCCTATGAACTGTAAATTAGTAAAAAATTCTTATTATGCATTCAAAATTAAATAAAAATATGAATATAGTTCACATTCTTCACATTCTATATACAAGATCCACTAAAATTATTTTTTTTTATGAAGTGTAGTGTAATTTTACACATTTGAAAACAAACATCTCCGCAGGCTAGATAAAGACAGCAGCCTATAAATCATTAAGTTCAGATCAGTGAAGACAACAAGAAAGCGTTAACACAGAACACACGAGACTCAAACAGAAGGAACAACAGATGTTCAATAATTAAGGTTAGTTTGGAATGGGTAACCTAAGGTAGTTAGTACAAAAGAGATTGGAAACAACTATCTCCTGGAAAATCAGCTCAGAAAGCTACAAATTAGGACATCGAAACTAACAGTTCTGCTAAATGTGCAGAAACAAAAAACAAAAAATGTATAAATAACGATGTATAAGAGAATAAAAAGTAGTGGATAAATCATTAATTTGGCAGAGCTAGGCTTACCGTATCTAGGAGGAGACTAAAAACTAACTTCTGATAAACGAAAAAACTTGTACATACACCTTGTATTTCTTTCATAACTAAAGTGTCGTCAATAATATGCAATAAAATAAATTCATTAGAATGAAAGGAAAACAAGATACAGGAAAGTGAACAAAGAAATAGGCAAATTTGATATGAAAAAGCTCAATAAGTGTAGCCTACTAATATATGGGAAAACTAAAATTATGACATAGTACAGAAGTTATAGTTAGCATTATTGGTTCTCTGAATTAGGTCATTTTCAAGGAAGAAATCAACAGCGATTTAATTCCTACAGTTAAGGTAGAACCTCTTGAATTTATTTAAAGAAAATAAATAAATTTACAAATTTTTAAATCTACACCATAAATAAAATATTTTTAAACGCTAACTACGAAGAAACATTAACATCAACTTTTATATGACAATCTTGATAATATTCACCAACGTTTAGACTTCACATCATCGAGATGCGAACTAAAGAGAAAAGGGATACAGTCTCATCAATAAGAAAAATATTTAATTGATCAATGACCAGAGGATGGGATACTTAAAATGTGGCAGAAAATATTCGAGGAAGAATTCTGTTTCTACTCTAGCTTCCACATTGGGGGTGTTGAATTAAAATACCCCATTATCAATACAAACCAATTAATTTCCTGAAGAAGAGATTCTCTAACATTAATTTTTCGGCTATGAATAAAATTAACACATACAAAATTGAATAACGATGCTGAAGTACATATAAGCTACAACTGATTATTATACCACGTGCAGCAAGATGAATGAAGAATTAAGAAAGTATGGGTAATTCAGGTCGGTTTCAGCATTACTCTTCCCGATATACATTTGAGAAGTAAAAGCGAATAGCATTAAAATTACTTTAAAAATATTGTTTTTTTATAAAGAAAAACCTCACGCAATACATAACTTATTTAATATTTTAAAATACTAATTTTACTTAATTAATTTCTGGTGACCGCATAATTATTGTTGTTGTTACTTTGATAAATTGTACGAGTTGCGTGTCAAAGTCAGACTACAATTAAAATAAAACAGATATACTAGAATTTTACAAGAACAGAGTTTTATACTAAAATGAAATGTAAATTGTGATACTGAAAAGTGAAAAACTTTTGTTTTTACAAAAACTTCCATTCAGGTGTAGTAAATGTGGAAAATATAAAGCATAGTTCAAAGAATTATTTTTTATAAATAAACAGAAGACCAAGGACAAAGGAAAATATCTCAACGCTACCTAACCTAATAAATAATTTAAACTAAGAAATAAAATTATTTCTAACCTATGTCAAATCTCATTTTAAAATTGAAATACCTCGCAATGGAAGATAAAAAACATTTATAGGATATTTAAGTTATTTATATGGTTCAAGGAAAACGTAGTCGAGATTCGAAAAATTCATTATGACACATAAGAAGTATTTTCACTTAATGAATAATATTTATACGTATTGTGAAAAGATTATTATTTTATTATTAATTATTATTATTATTATTATTATTATGTTATTGTTATTTATTATTATTATTTTTTGTCTATTATATTATTAAATTATTGGAATATAATTCATATATTTGACAGAATTTTTCTTTAATAAAGTTAGTGAAGCCACAATGATTTATAAAAAATATGCTTTTACAACAAATTCGAATACGCTAAAAGCCTCAAATCATCAGTAAGCATTTTCGTTTTTGCTTTGTGTTCGAAACGTAATGAAATGCTCCGAGTTGCGCGTCAGTTTTGTCAGAACCTTTGAGCGAAATTCGTTAAAAAGTGCTAACAAAACATAATGAAATTTTCCTAATTCTGTAAGATTGATATTTCCAGTGCTTGCCGATTAACTAATGAAATATATGTAAACAAACAGAATCAATGTTTTATTCAATAAATTAGCTTTAAAATAAACTTTTCCAAATCGAGTTATCTATTCATATAGTTGATCAATATGTATATACTATGTTATTTTTTATTTCCCGTTTATTCCAAAAAGGGTCCTATCAGTCAAACAATGATCCAATGTGTTGTAAACCAAGTAACTTTATGATGATTGCATTCGTTTATACAAGAAATTCGTGCTAAAACTGGATAAGCATTTCTTATCGAGTGTAAGCACAAAAAACGAAAACGGCCTAAGTTATCTAAAATTGTATTTCAAAGGTGTCAGAAATTAAAAAAGAAGTACCAAAAGTACAATTGCCTGCCTATCTAGGATTTGGTCATTATAATAGCCATGGATCTATCAAAGATGGCAGTTTAGCCGTGAAGAATAAGAAAATCAGAAAGACTTTCCTAAGTGAGTGAATATTGTTTCAGAGAGGGAAGAATAGACAAGGCTCTTTCCCAGGTAACTAAGCTTCTAAATTTAAACTATCTACACCACCTCGCTCAGGGAATCGTAAAAAAAAAGAGGCGGGGGTTGCAGAATGATAAAATTTGGGATGGTTGAGTCATAAAAATCTTGACTTTATTATGATACACGAGATCATGGATAATAATTATAATAACTATTTACAAGTCTGGGTATACGCATTGAAGTATTAACAACTATCGTTTACACAGTAATTTTTTTTATGGTATGTTTATTATTTTATTTCGCTGAAGGTGATGAACTTTGCTATCGAAGTAACAGCAGTGGACACAGTAAAGGAAGTATATCTCCTAATAACCAATACACCTGTTGTCAATCAAAATTCTCATTCTCAGTTCTAACAGTTGAAAAATGGTAGCAACAACAAGAATAAGTAAAGATAATAAGATATAAATAAATACAATGTCAGTTTATTTTAAATACCACTAGATGTTTATAACATTAATTATTCCGGAGTGCTCAAAGTTATTATATAAAGTATTAGATATAATATTGGAACAAAGATACAAGTTTAAAATTAAAAAAGAAGATTTAAAGGAAAATAAGGAAACAAATATTTTATAGCGATGAAGTACTGAATTATCATTGTTTTTAACTACTATTTATATGGTGATAGTGAGGGAATTTGAGGCTCATATTACTTATTTAGTTCGGTATATATAGTGATTGGATATTGTATACTATAGAGTGAAGATTATTCAAGAAGAACTGATGTCAAAGGCATGAAATATCAACACATGACTGGATTTACAGATATAAGGAGAGCAATACTAAAATTAATATAATTATCAAATCAACTGAAACTCACTCTATTCAAGTAATAAAAATAAATATTGAAAAGTAAATTTTGGGAAAAAGAATATATTAATAAATATATAAAATAAGTAATAATATAAGAATATAATATATAATAATAATAATAATAATAGTCAGCTGCCCTTGGTTCCAAACTGGTGGGTGGCCAAACTCACAGGAAACAAAATACTAAGTAAGGTCTGAATGATCGAAGAAAAATCACTTTAACAACTTCCCCTATACTTTATTCGAAGTCGTAGACCCCCCAAATCCTCCTGAAGCTTCAAAACTCGGAAGACATGTGGTATCTCGTCATTTTCAGCACATGGGTTAGAAAAAATCATGCTCCACAAACAAAGCATTAATCAATATGCATCAATCTTCCAACGC
>JABUQX010018177.1:5000-27500 GCA_015478945.1 Trachelipus rathkii
CAAATAAAAAAAATAATTCGCTGCAGCAACCTTGAAAGAAGAAGAGCACAGTCAACACTTTTTTTCTTTTTTCTTTTTTTTTACACTTTTCATAACCATTCACGGGCAGAGACCTATCAAAGGAGGGGTTTTATCTTTTTTAAAAGGTGTTATATTACTTAGTTTTATATCTCTTTCCATAGACTCACTGTGAACTACTTTCTTTGTAAGTGATAAAGTGAAACAAGTGTTCTTCATTTTTTCGAATCAAGTAAACAAGTGACTTTGAATTGATGATGAACAGTTATTTCAAGTAATACGCTTTAATTATTATATTTAATATATATATATATATATTCGATAACAACTACGTCTTTAATTAAATTTATATCCTTTCATAATTTTAATATATGTTCTTTATCTTTGTAAAACTCCTATTATTACAAATAACACACTTTAATTTTTTTTAAAGCTGTGCATGTTTAGTATTTCTAACCGTTTTCTTTTCAAATATAACCTTAGTAGTTTTGATATTTTCTCCTTTCAATGTTAACTAAAAATGTAGAGAGTTACATAAGTCGTAAACTCCCAAGAGATGGTAGAAGTTATAGCCTTAGAAAAGGCGATAAGTTGTTTGTATTACAATAAATGGCTTCGGTCAATACATGACGTGAACTTAACTAGTCAAATTGCTCAGGGATAGGCTGGAAAAGCGAGTGGTTATGAATTTAAAAATCACAAGCTTTCTGAATCAAGTAATCTCTCTATTTCGGACATTGTTTTCGATGCATTAGCCTATCCAAATACTCGTAATAAAAACTCGATTTAAACATCGATACTGTGGTAAAGACAACGCATAAAATCGAATGAATCATCAGAAAATGAGTCTGCCGATGCATTTTGAAACACGCTTACCGAAAAATCCCAAAAACCTTCTTTGGGAGGTTATTCCCAATTAGTTCAAAAACATCTGAAGAACCGTGCTCCCGACATTGAAACACGGGTTTTGTCTACGCGGTGCGAAAGCTCGTGTCAGAGAAACGAAAGCCGAGACAGACCATGTGTATCGGAATGTGCAAGATGTTTTTCACCCAACCAACATTCTGGTTGTAACATTTTTGGCTACCTGAACTGCGCTCAATTAGCTAATGTGTTGGGTCAGAAGAAGTGGAATGGAGAGAGGGGAAGGGAGGATGAGACTGGACTGTGTAAGAGGCGATGTCTCAAATGGATGGAGGTTGCGACATAGAAGAGTTTAGAAAGGAACAAGGTGTCCACTGTATAACGATGGCATAAAGAGAGCACGCCAACAATTCGACGGTTAGAAAGAAACTGAAGAGAAAATAGTTTAGTGAGGGTAGGACAGAGTTGAATGAAGAACGAAAAGTCTATAAGTTCGCTACCTTTTTCAAAGAAGCTGTGTAAGGCAAATACTCCTGCAAGGGAGGAACCACACCAGTCTATATAAAGAACCAACTGGAGTGGGCATGAGATAAATTTGAAGGAGCTTTAGAACACTCACCTCTTAGAAAGGCTTATTTTAGTAAATGAGAAGAGTTTGTATATGTTCCTTCCAATTAAGGTCACAGGATGAAAGAAGAAACACCAAGAATATTAAGAACAGGACAAGGTTCTAGTGTGTTTTCAAAGAAAATGTAGTTGTGTGGAAGAAATAATGTCGAGTAGAAATCGAGAACTGGGGTTGTTGAGGCATTATGACAAACAATGCCAAAATCTTAAAATTGAAGAAAGTAAAAAATGTTAGTTCGCTCCAAGGCTTGCCCCCTATCGTTTAGCTAAATGCCTGTGCCGAGGGATTCTTTCAGAAATAGGATTAATGAAGAATTATGTTGTCATCATAGAAGTGGATATGTGATGAAGTAATAGAGAGAATATCATTAATGAAAAGTAGAAAATTAAATTGGAGAAAATGGTGGAACTCTTATACTGAATAGGTCATTATTTATAGATTTTAAAGGTGAACGATGGCCGTCTACAACCAACAACTGCTGCTAAACGACCGGGAAGGAAATCAGAGAGGTCACAGAGAAGGATAGATACCGAAAGAGGGAAGATTAGCAATCAAAGCTTCTTGCCAGACTCCCATCGAAGGTTTTTGTGTGTCTTGAAGCCACAGAGAAAAATTCATTGAAATCCTGAAGGACTGAAGACCAAGAGTCAGAAAGAAGAGAAAGATCACCAGGAGAGAGATTTTTCTCCTACGAAAACCATACTGGTGATCAGAGAAAAGATTTAGCAGAATTGAGATGTAGTTTCAAATCTTCCTGTGAGGCACGAGTATTCGAAACTTTAGAGAACAGATGGTGTTATAGCGCAGGGTAATGACACGATAGTTTAGTGTGGTACTTGCGAGGGGAAATCCCTTTTTTTGGCACAGCCCCGGGGTTTCATGATGTTTCAAAGCCTATTATACCCGTGCAGGCTGAAATGGAAGCGCACTCTTTCCAAGCAGAATGGCAAGGTTAAAGTAGAGGGGCAGAGGCGGAATAATTTACCAGGGCAGGGTCAAGTTCAGAAGCTCAAGTTTTAAGAACCAAAGGAGGAATATCATCAGGAACGTACGCCTTCTTAGTGTTAAACTGAAGAGAGAGAGAGAGAGAGAGGAGAAGGAGAGAGAGAGAGAGAGAGAGAGAGAGAGAGAGAGAGAGAGAGAGCACGAGAGAGATGAGAATGACGATATGAGAAGAAGATATTGTATATGAGAAGAGAGATGAGGAAGCAAGAGAGAGTAGACAGCGAGCGACGGGTTTGTCTAAGTAGGAGCGCAGAGCGAGGCAGCACAGACACGACAACGCTAGACAGTGTAAGACATTCTAGAGAACAGTAAGGCACCGTGAAGTATTTGACTAGCATAGCTAAAATAATAGTATAAGGACCATTGTACAGAGCTAGACATGAACAGACAGAAGCAGCTAATTACCATGGGTCGTTTAGAAGGGAATTAAATGATATATATTATTAGGAGTACAAAAATAAAGATTCGCCCATCCGCCCCGAGTTGGAATTGAGGTTCTTGGACAAGGTTGTTTGTATCGCATAGAGTGTCGGAGTTGGTTAGGCCTAGATGAGGTAAAAAAAGGAAGGCAAGTGTCGATTTCCTTCGAAAAGAATCACTATACAGGAAGAGAAATGTAGGTAAATGGTAAGAGGAGGAATGTAAGCGCCTCTATAAGTATTCATTGAGCAGTTGAACTTTTCTGTACAAAAATATCGATCCTATGAAGAATCAGAAAAGATACATCGCATTTTTGTTACGGATAAAAAGTGTTTTAATCGTTTTATCAAAAATTGAAAATAGAAAGCTTTGCTCTTACTTTGTTGAAATCATATTATAGATAGGAAAAGAGTTTTATCTGGAGTTTGGATAGAACGTGACAAAATGTGTATTCCTGAAATGAAGGAAGCGTCTCTTCCTGCAAGACAAGGAAGCTGTCTCTCCTGAAGGAAGGAAGCATCTCTACAGCGGAATAACTACGAGAGACAACAATGAATAAACTCGAAACGCTCTGTTAGATTTAATTGAAGGGAAAGATACATGGATATCTACGCGTCCATGTCAGAGTGAGAGAGAGAGAAGGTGGGTTCAACAATTAAAAACATTCATTATTTCTCGAAGAACTTTCCTGCTTTTTTAATTAAATTTTTTATTAATATCTCAAAACAAAACGAAGTTCATTTGATTTGAGCAAAACAAGTTTTCAATATATCAACTTTGAGCATTAGATTTCACTGAGATAATAAAAATAATTTAGGCAAATTTATATAATATATATGAATATATACAAAAAATATATAAATAAAATATAATAGATCAGTTGGGGGTGTAGAGTGGATTTTTTGCAAGGAGTGGCTAAAAACAATTTTGTTTGTAAAACTTAAAAGGTTAATACAATCCAACAATTAAACGTGGTTGCTTGGGGCTTTAAATATAGATTACTCGACTATGATGTATATTAGAATACTATTAGTATTATATTAATATATAGTATAACTATATTTAAATATTATTTATATATATAATATATATAGTAATGAGATTATATAGTTAGTATATATCTATAATATTTAAATGTATGTTCCTAACGAAGTTTGGTTTATCTAATAAGCTTATCTGTTTAAATCTCTTGTTCTTGTAAAATAATTGATTAAATATTTTACTAAGACTAGCTATATAATTTTAAAGTATTTTTGTAAACGTTTTGATTTGATATATGTTAGTCGATGCGTAAAATATTTCATAAAAAATGGGAAATTCAATAGAAACAAAATATCAAGCTCAAACTGTGTCTCAAAGATTCCATCATTCATTGTTTTTAATCATAAATTTGTTGAATAATATGACGTTTTTTCAAAACGTTTCAACATATGTTAGTATATTATAATAATTATTTTTTGTTATTGATGATTGTTTATTCGTGAAATCCTTTTATAGAATAATATTTATTGTATTATATTTAATTACTTAGCGTTGTTTCTTACTGGCTTCTCTCGTGTCTCAAATTACCTCTCTCAGCTGCGTTGTCAGTCACTTTGTTAATTTCAAACTTTTGTTCATGCATTTAAGCCTTTCAGTTTCTACTGTATTTTTTATGTACGAGTACATACTCATCTCATCTCTTATACAAAAATATGTTTCTCACATATCTCACTATATTCTTCTCTCCTCTCATCTTCATTCTCCATCAATCTTATCTTTAGCTCTTCTCTTCTCTTTCCAAATCTAGTTGTCTTTGCTTTTCTGATTGCGTCTTCGTTCGTTTCCATTTTCCACTCCATCTGACACAACCCCACGTCAATCCATCTCTCTCTCTCTCTTCATCTCACATCTCATCCAATCTCAGCTCTCATCTCTCATGCTCTACTGATGCTCTGTCTGCTTCTCTCTCTCTCTATTCATTCTCTCTCCCTCTCTCTCCTCTCTATCTATCGTCTCTCCAATCGTCTCTTCGACTCTCCCAAACTTTCCTAATCTCGATGAGAATTGGAAACAATGGCCATAAACATCAAGTTCTGCCTTCTCTCAGTCCTCCTTCTCGATTTTCGTAAACCTATCGATTGACAATATTTTCCTTTGATATTATCTTTTTTATATCTTCTTTTCTTCTTTTAGTTATCTTTTTAATATAGTATCAACCTTACATCATCGTCTCATTCTCGTCCTCTCGGTCTCTTCTTCCTCGTTGTTGGCTAGTTTAAAGTTAAGTTTTAAAACCCTGATCGGTTACACTAACTGATTGATTGATCTGTTCGTCTGGACTAGCGAAGGGACGGTATCCAAGGAGACATTGAGATTTTATTCCACTTTTTACCTGTCCGATACATAGATGTCTTGTGATTGTCTACACTGTTATTTCTGAATGTAGAACAGAATTATGTCAGAGATTCAACCACTGATGAGGATTTTTGATCGTCCATGAAGAACACTTTATCCTATTAAGAATTTTAACCTGCTTCCCCAGTTTACATTTTCTTTGCGTTTTTTACATTACTTACTTTTTGCTTAACGTTTTTACATTATTTCACTGATATCTTTATCCAATTTCCTGCATTTACATTTTTGAATACTCATCTCTGTGACGAAAAAACAAGAGGACACGGTGAGAGGGAAGACGCGGCTCGCAGCATGCGTTGGAGGTCAGAAGAGGAGTGCAGGAGAGGGTGTTTTATTTCCGCGCTCCAATTTTTAACCGCTAGCGTTTTGCTTAATTTTGATAATTTAAAATTTTGCTCAAAATTTGTACGATCGAAGAAGATCGAAATTAACGTTGATCGAAAATCAAAAAGATCTTTATTTTGAAGCATTTTATGAAGAAATTATAATTAAAGTGATAAAATCGCACATGTGATGTTAGCGATCTTCTCCACCTACAATATAAAACATCTTACAAAGCTGGAGACGACGAAGAGACACTCATTCTTTCAAAGAAAATCTCACAGAAGAAATTTTCTAACGATGTTTGAAAAAATGGAAATTATGAAGCAAATGTCTTTAATATTCATCCTGATATGTTTCGTAGCAGTCAAATTTGCCGCAATCTTGAAGCAACCTTATTAATATCATGAAATTTGCTACAAATGAAAGAAAGAGAAGACTTACTATGCTACTTTCAATAAGGTTTTCGTTAAATAAATAATGAGCATTTTTATATTTTGTATGTTAATAAAAGGAATTTATTTGTTTCTTATATTTTTAATGTGAAAGTAAGAAAATAAAAGTAGAGCCTTGAACATTTTTATTAAAATTATGTCCTAAGTTCAACTTCAGGTGTGTTAATTGCATTATTTTCCATTGGTCTCTAAGTTTGATTAACCCAATTTCCGTTAGAGCGGATGTTTTTGGAAACATTACTCACGTTGATCGGAGGTTTCCTCAATTTAATTAATTATATATTTATTTATTTATTTATTTATTTATTTATTTATTTATTTATTTATTTAATTCCTTACTCTTATTTTCTTTGGGAACTTTCTTGGAGCAACAACTCTGATCTTTCCCGTTTTTGAAAAAATAAATAATAGGGGAAGATAAAAAATGGTTTTCGATACATAAAATCATATTTTTTATTATATTTCTACTGGACATGATCTTCTACACAACTAAAACCTTCGTCTGTCCTTAATAATATTTGATGTTTTTCTTTCTTGGAAAGAGCTCATTGTTTCTCCTTCTGGTAAAGCTTGTAAGAACTTTGGTGCTTTTAGGTGTCTTCAGAATTCTTTTTTCAGACAACCACTGTTGTTGCTTCCTCTGAACAGATGCGGTGCTTATCTTATGCACGTCGTATATCTGTGGTTGCTTCATTCACGCAGTCCTTCTTGAAATGGAGTTTAGGGCACGCCGTTTAATCAATTCTCCCTTCTCACTGAATCTCTCCATCTCTTCTTTTTTTCTGTCAAACTGTTGATCCACTATCCTTATACCATAGCCCTTAAACAGAAAACTGTCTTCAGAACTTTATAAAAGAAAAGCTCCTTCACTTAGGAGAATTCGTGTGACTCCTCTGTCTATATTGTCTCATTCATTGTCTATCTAACCCTCTGTCTCAGACAGGACAGCTATGCTCATTCTTCCCAGAAGTTCATTTGTAAAGTCTGGAACACACTTACTCCCATCTAACATTTTCCCACTTCCTATAATTTAAACATCTATAAACGCCGTGTAACGATCGGGTCACGTCAACCTTTGACATTCCAAATTTTGATTCAATTTCCCCAACAATGGGGAATTTCATGCAGGCCTCTTACCTATATATATATATATATAATATATCATATATTATTACTAACTATATTATTATATATAATAATTATATATTATATATATATATTATATATTATGTATATATATATATCTTTTAAAGTAAATCCAGATCACGGGCCATGCCCTATTCAAGAGGGGAAGCTTCTCTAGGTATTCTACCTAGGATCCGAACTAGAATTCGAACCCCCCGACCGTGCCAAGCGACTCCGTTGCTCTACCGATTTTACCATGTAGCGCTAATTAATATATATATATATATAGTATATAATAATACTATATTAATATATCTAAATATATATAATATATTATATATATAACTATATATTATATATACTATATATATATTAATATATATATATATATTTATATATATACGATATATATAATTTATATTATTATATTGTAGATATATATATATAAATATATATATTATATATAATAAATAATATATATATATTATACTAATATATGTGATATATATATATATATATTATATATATATTATATATTAATAATATATATAATATAATATTATGAAGGTATCTTATATATATATTATATATATATATATAATATATAAAATTTTATAGATTCTAAGCTTCTTTTAATGTTGATAGCTTTTTAAAATAGAAGATGTTTCCTGCACAGCAATATTTTGGAAAATCTTTCGAAATAAGGATAGAGAGAAAAGCTCGCGCGTCGCACATACATAGGGAGAGGCAATGAGAACCGGCATTAAATAATATAATTATAATATATAATATATATAATAATATATATATATATATATAAATAATATATATATATATATAGATATTATATTATATATATATATATATATATATATATGATAAGATAAGATAGATAGATAAAAAAAGAGAGGTAATATATATATAATAATATATATATACTATATATAAATTATATATATACGCAAAATAGTCAATAACAATTAAATAATTTTTATATTAGAATAATATATATATTATTTATATTATAAGATAAGATAGAAAGAGGGAACAGACATACATACAGAGTAGACAAGGAAAGTAACAGCAGAAGAGAGAAAGAGAGAGGATGGAGAGAGAGAGAGAGAGAGAGAATAGAGAGAGACGAGAGAGAGAGAGAGAGAGAGAAGACGAGAGAGAGAGAGCAGAGCGAGAGAGAGAGGAGAGAGAGAGAGCAGAGAGAGGAGAGAGAGAGCAGAGCAGAGCATGAGAGAGATGAGAGAGATGAGAGGAAAGAGAGAAAGAGAGACGTAGAGAGAAGAGAGGTAGAAGAGAGAGAGAGAGGAGAGAGGGGGGGGCGGGGGGGGGGGTGGGGGTGGCTGGGGTGGGGGGACGGGGGGGGGGGGGGGGGTGGGGGGGGGGGGGGGGGGGGGGCGGGGGGGGGGGGGGGGGGGCGGGGGGGGGGGGGGGGGGGGGGGGGGGGGGGGGGGGGGGGGGAGGGGGGTGGGGGGGGGGGGATGGAAGCAGGACTTATGGGTGGGGGGGGGGGGGGGGGGGGGGGGGGGGGGGGGGGGGGGGGGGGGCGAGCAGAGAGATAAAAATCAATTCCGTTTATCCGTAGTGAGGAACTAGAAGAAATATGAAGATGAAATAGAAGCTGAAAGAGAAAGAGAGGAGAGAGAGAGAGAGAGAGAGAGAGAGAGAGAGAGAGAGAGAGAGAGAAGAGAGAAGAGAGGAGAAGATAGAAAGGGCAGGAGAGAGTAGAGGAGAGAGAAGAAGAGAGAGAGAGAGAGAGAAGGATAAGTAGGAATGGTGTCATCGGTATAAGAGAAGAAGGATGAGGAAGAGCAGAGAGAGAGAGAGAAGAGGAAGAGAGAGAAGAGAGAGAGACAGAGAGAGGATAAATTCATTGTCGCCACTCTCGTAAAACAATAAATCTAAGATAAGAAAATCTTAAGTTAAACTTACACATCAAGTCAGATTGAACTATTGCTGTGGTGTGTGGTGTGTGTGTTGGTGGGTGTATGTGAGTTGTGTGTTCATTATTGAAGTATTATATGAGGTGGACGGTACGGCTGGGTTAATGCACCAATTACGAAAGGGAGGCTTAACACGAATCATGAACTGTTGCTATTAGAAATAATTATCTTTAGTCGTTGTGCTGTTCCTTTTTTTTATAAATATAATTTTCAGATTTGATAAAAAAAAACAAAAAGACAGAATGGTGAAAAATAGGTCTAACTTCGGATTTACCTCTTAAGGATATTTTCAATCATCTCTTCTGGTTTCCAACGACACCCCCCCCACACCCCCGGACTAAAAAAATTAACAAAACTAAATAAGCAAAATTAAATGTTTTTATGTGTTATGATAAATATTATTTTGCTTTACGATTATTATTATTTATTATTATTATTATATATTATTAATTTATTATTTTTATTATTATTATTATTATCATATTATTATTATTATTATTATTATTATTAATGTGGACATTATATTATTATTATTACTCTCTATATAATTATCATTATGGAATGTAGTTAAAAGACGTAAAGACGACTGCGACCGACGGCAATTCGAAGTAAAAAGGAATATAAAACAACAACCATAAATAAATACACAGTCCAAGGTAAAATACGGTCAAAGAAATGAAAATATACTCAGGAAAAAAAAAATAAATTTAAATCTAATTAAATTTCAAATAATAGGAATAAATTTATTACCCTTCAACCTAAAAAATAGAAAGAAAATTAATATAATAAATAATTTATAATAATAATTAATATAATATATAAAAAAATATTATAAAATAATAATAATAAGATAAATAATAATTCAAATGAATAAATAATAATTAAAAAATAAATATAATTAAAATAATGTTGAATTAATTAATAATCATAAAGAGAAGGTTATTAATAACAGTAGAAACAGATTAGGGGACATAGATCAGAACGAAGAAATTATAAGATAGATAATAATAATAAAAACAAAAAAAGATAAAATAGGTTGGAGAATTAAAAGTTTATAGGGTAGAAGAGAGGAGAGAGATGAGGAGAAGAGAGAGAGTGAGAAGATAGATGAGAGAGAGAGGATGAAGAGAAGAGAGATAAAAGAAAGATGAGAGATAGAGAGAGGAGAGAGAGACAGAGACAAGAGAGAGAGAGACAGAGAGAAAGACGAGAGTAGAAGGAAAGACAAGAGAGAGTAGACAGAGAAAGATAGAGAGAAGACAGAGAATCAGAGAATGAGATAGAGAGACAGATAGAGATAGAAATAGAGAGAGAGGAGAGAGATGAGAGGAGGAGAGAGAGAAGAGAGAAGAGAGATGAGAAAGAAGATGAGAGAGAAGATTACAGAGAGAGAGAGACTGAGAGAAGGACACAGAGAGGAAGCCTGACAGAGAGAGAGAGAGGAGAGAGAGAAAGATAGATAGAGAAGTTGAAAGAGAGAGAGAGAATGAAGAGATGAAAGAGGATAAGAGAGTGTGAGGAGGACAGAGACGTAGAGAGAACAGAAGAAGAAGAAAGAGAAAGAGAGAAGAAAGAAAGAGAGAGAATGAAGATTTAGAGGAGATGAAAGAGAGAAGAGACAGATTCCAAGAAGAGGAAGATGAACAGAAAGGAGAAAAAGGGAGTGAGCAGAGAGATAGATAGGTTCCGAAGATTTAGAACCTTATAGAGAGAGAGAAGTTAGAGTTCCAGAAAGAGAGAGAACCTTATGGAGAAAAGTATCCGAGAGGAGGATAGAAGAGGAGAAAGATATACAGATATTAGCCAAAGATAGCAAAGATATATGGGAGATAGAAAAATAGGCGATAGATAGACATAGAGACAGTGGGAATGAGCAATTGGCAATTGGCAATGGATAGAAGAGAGAAGAGAAGAGATGGAGTGAGAGAGGTGAAAATAAGCACTTGACTACAGTATATAGAAAGAAGAAAGGAGAGAGAGAGGAGAGAGAGAGAGAGAGGAGAGAAGAGAGAAGAGAGAGAGAGAGAGAGAGAGAGAGAGAAGAGAAGAACAGGAGAGACTAAGAGAGAAAGACAGAAGACAGAGAGAGAGACAGAGACAGAGACAGAAGACAAGGTATGAGAAGGAGAGAGAGAGAGAGAGGCAGAGAGAGAAAGATAGATTAGGTATAGATAGAAAGATAGATAGGGTATAGAGAGAAGAGATAGATAAGAACAGACTGTCAGAAGAGAGACAAGAATGAGAGAGAGAGAGTTACCAAGAGTAGGTTAGAATATAAGGTATAGGAAATAGATAGATTAGATATGATAGATAGATAAGATAATAGAAAGAATTAAGAAATTGTATTGAATCTTAAAGAAGATCGATAAGAATATTATGTCCAATATAGGTATTAATAGAATAGATAGAGAGAGAGCAAGAGAGAGAGAAATTGAGATTGAGAGAATAGAGATAAGAGAGTTTGAGACACACAAGACAGAGACAGAATTGACAGAGACTAGAACAAGACAGTACAGACACGACAGACAGTCAAGAAGATCGACAGAAGGTAGGATAGACATGACCAACATAGAAGGATTTACGCGAAGAGAACTGAGAGTAAGATGATGTAAAAAGAAGAGAGAAGTTGAAGAAAAGAGCGAAGAGAGAGATAGAGAAGAGTGATAGATAGAGAGAGAGATAAAGAAATTAAATTAGAGAAGTTTGAGAGAAGAAGACAAAGAGAAGGAGAGAGCAGAGAGAGAATGAGATGAGAGGATGTGAAGAGAATGAGTAGATGATTGATGAGATGAGATGAATGAAGAAAGAGATGAGATGTAGGAGATATTGAAAGAGATAAAAGATAAATAGAGAAGTAAGAAATAATGAGATAATAAATAGTAATAAGAAGGATAATCAAATAGACTGAGATAAGAGATGCATAGATGAGAGATCATAAGAGAACTGATCGACAGAGATGAGATACAGATAGAGATCAAGATCAATGATAGAGAAATGAATGAATAGAGTAATGAAATGAATAGAATGAATGGACACGGTAAGTAGAGAGATTGAGAGTCAATGAGAATAGAGAATGAGAAGAGATGAAAGAGATGAGACATGAAGAGAGATAGAGCCAAATAACATGACAGACAGACTAAGAGAAGAAGACAAATGAAGACTAAAGGTGAGGATAAGCAGATGAGATGGACAAGAATAGAGAATAAACGAGTAGAAGATGACAATCAGAATAGAGAGTGTAAGAGAGAGACAGAGGAGAATCACGAGAGAGAGGACAGGTAGAGAGAATAGGAGATGAGAAGAACATAGTACAGAAAGACAGATCGACAGACCAGTTACAGTAAACAGACATGAAATGACAAAAGGACTGAACAGGAATCAGGACAACGACGAGAGAGATGAGAAGACGAAGTAACAGAGAGAACAGCGATTAAAGACGTATAACAGTTAAAGCAATTGGACAAGAGAAGAGTAGATTAGAATAATAGAAAATGAGGATAATAAAGAAGATAGATAGAAGAAGGTTAGAGAAGATGAAGAGAAGAATGAGAGAGGCAATTAAAAATCCTGGTGTTCGTTAAATACGTTACTATTATCTAGGATTGGTATCATTACTTAGAGTAGTTTTCCTTTTTGAATATGGCAGTGCCCGTGAGGGTCGAACTGATTAATTAAAAAATTAAATATCTTCAATTTTTGCTTACAATGTCTAGTAACTCGACAGACTAAAATTATTTGATACTCGTCTTTAGAGAAGAGATTTATTAGCTCGAGAGGTACCGCCCTCAGCAACTGTACAGAGACACTTGACTTTTCTCTATCTCTTCGAGGTTTTATGTAGAACCTCCTCCTTAGACTACTTCTTCTCCTCCTCGAAGGTTTTATGTAGACCCTCCCCCATATTGTAAGAACAAACTCTTCTTGTTCTCAAATAATCTTGATAAGATGAGAGTTTATATAAAAATTTAATATGTATATGAATTAACCAATCTCCGCAAAATACGCCAATTCCATTTGGTTCGTCCTTCGGGAGGATCTTTATGCGGAGTCACGGCTCCCCCTTCTACTTCGTATCTAAATAACATTGGAATATTGTGCTAAGCAGTTTTCTCATTAATTTTACTATAATGAAATCATTAATAGAATGGAGTATTTTAAATACAAACTAAGTCTTACGTAAGAAATTGTTTACGGAAAATGAAAATAAGTGATTGAATAATTAATTAATTTATTAAAATAAAATTCCATCAGGAGATTGTCAGATATCCATAATTAATAATCTGTCATGAAGATGTATAAACAGAAAACAGTAGTTAATTCAAAGGAAACCTAATCCTTAAAGTGTTTTGAGTCTAATTTAATGACGTGCTAAAGTGACAATGAGCCTAGTAACTTTCATTGTAGGGTCAAAACTTTATTAAGAAGTTAATCATTTAGGATCGCATGTTGTTATTTAAGTTTAGAACTTTATAAATAATCATTTAGATTCCTATAGTCATTTAGAAGACGTTCTAAAAAATGTCTAGACGCTGCAATCCTTTCGAAGACATTCTATATTATTATTTAAAAGCTGCAGCGCTTCATTTAGATGAATGACATTCATTATCTGCACTAGCTTTAGATCTGCGCCTTTTGAATCTTATATTAAGATTACCCTCGTCATAAGTTTCATGTTAGTATCGCATTTATTTTTATATATGATATATATACATATTATAACAATATATTATAGTAATATATATATTATAAATATTATAATTATGATTATAAGTTCCTGCCTCATATAGAAATATTTCATTATAAGTGGTTGTATAGATACTTATATTATTTTAAAGGATAGTTAATATATTATAATTTGGTATAACTAATTTACTAATATATATTATTTAGTTAGTATTAAATAACATTTTATTATACGTTTAATTTTTAGTAGTATATATCCAATTCTAGTATTATGATACGTATATATACGCTATACTATCAATGTAATCAATTGTATATAAAGTACAGTTTTATGTATATTATATAAATATAATTTGATTAGGATAATAGCAATATGTAATATATCGTTAATGATTTATCATTTATGTAGAATAGATAGAAGAAGAAGAAGAAGAAGAAGAAGAAGAAGAAGAAGAACGGTTATATTAATATTTCTATAAATTGATTTATTCTATCGGAAAAAGGGAAACAATGAAACTAATTCCTTAATTTTTCCCCTTTTCTCAATTTACAGTTAGTCTCTTCTTAATTTTTGGTTTTGAAAATTTTATTAATGGTTTTGTGGAGAAATAAAATAACACGTGAAAGGTAGTTTGTTCTCATTTCACAAATTAAAATAGAAGTTGGTTGAGAATAAAAATTAAAGTAAGACTAAAACTAATATCTAACAGATACATTCAATAAATCTCCAAAATATAACCTAGACTTTGTAACCTTAAGATCAAAGTATTTGATATAGAGATTCTAATAAAACCAACTTCCAATTTCGTTAGAGTAGAGTTATTTAGCCTCAATTTCAACTTTTCAAAGGGAGAATTGGACTCAACGAATGACGTTTCTGCAATTTTAGCTCCTATTCAAAAGGAGATTTTTCCCGTTGTTGTTTTCCAGTTCATCGAATCATTTCCCAGGATCTATATATAAATAAATATATATATATATATACATATATATATATATATATATATATATATATATATATTTTTATGTTTTTATGTTAATTTATATATTTTTATTTTGTATAATAACTAATATATATACTATATATTATATATATATATATATATATATAGTATATAATATATATATAATATATATATATATATATATATATATGATGTATATATATAATATACATATATTATATATCAATATATATATATAGTATTATATAATAATATAATTATAATATATATATATTAATAAATATATATATATTATAAATATATATATATATGATATATACTATATATATTATATATATATATATATATATATATATTATATATATATATACTATATATTATATATATATATAAATATATATAATTTTATAAGTATTATTATATATTCTTTAGTTTTTTTTTTAGTTTTTTTTGTCATTGTGTTAGGGTAAAGCACCGCATATCCACTATTTATCAGCCACTCATTCTTTTCCGTAAGACTTAAACTGGAAAAAATTTTTGAATTTCCTTAAATTCCGAAATTTTCTTCTACTGAAATAAAATCCGGACTCGAGAATATTCAACACAGCAAATAAGGTAGATAAATTTTTTTTCTATTTTATATCATATATATATCATATATATATATATATATTATATAATAATGTATATATATATATATATATATATATATATATATACTATATATACTATATATAGGTAATAATATTTTTTTTCCTATATTTATATATTATATATATATATATATATAAATTTTCTCAGATTCGCTTCATATTTGGATAAAACATTCATATAAACGTGCACGTACTTTTTAAGAAATTTTAATATTTTACATAAAAATCCAAAATTTGTTCCTGCTTTTGTTCTTTTTCTTTTTTTTAAAAAACATTTACTAACCCTCTTCCATCAACATGTGTAACATATTTATTATCTTCTATGCCATTTCATACTAATTAATCCTCTATTTTTCCTAATTCATCTTTTAATGCTATTAGCATACATAACCGAATGCAGTCAATGGACTCTTTGATTCAAAGGATTTTTATGCATTAAAATGCTTTACAAAGGGATTTATCTGAATTGTTGATTACATATCACCTGCTTTTTCCTCCTCATCCTTCTAATTCTCCTTTCTTTCTTCTGTTTCCTAAAGCCACGTAGATTCATCCCATTCTTCGCGTGCTGACCTTCTCTCTTCTTTTAACATTTTAGTTGTTGTTTGCGAAGCCAGTATGAGCAAACAGCATGAAATTACATTGAATGATTTGAAATTTTTAGTAGATTTAAAAAGATGGAAAGTAAGGGCAAAAGAGGTAATTTAAATAGTAGTCAGTAGCAAAATATATAAAATTAGTAATAGCATTGAAAACATTGGACCTAGCCGACATAATTCTAATCTAACATTCCAAAAAAGGAGTAATAATATAACTTAGAGATAACTCATAATTTACCTATAGTCAATAATAGCTTTTCCTATGCCCAAGTGTGCATGTTTACTTCTAAAAAACCTAGTTCTTGATCAAAACATATACCTAAATTAATGAATCTATTAATTTAGAGCGATCAAATAATCGAAATTTCACTCCAAACTCAAACTATGCATTTAGCAAAATCGCACCTTGGTCCGCTTATCCCAAATTTAGTAGGAATAATATTCATGCAAATCCTAAAAACAAACCATGCTGCATTGTATGTGAAAGATATTTTCATCATACTAGGGAGTGTACATTCCCTATATTTTGTTCCGCTTGCCTGATATACCATAGGAGAAGTGGAGTTCGAAACTGTGTGAATTCCAAATGGAATAGATTTAAATCATTGTATAGAGTAAAATATTTAAAATCTAGGGTGGCCAATCAATTTTCTCAACTATGTGACCAGCAAGGTAGAGCTCAAAATTGGTCAAGGTGTAAAAATGAATCTACCATGCAATTTAATCACAACGACAAGCTATTTACTATTACTGGTATAATTAATAATGTTCACAATAATAACAAAGGTACAATAAATATGTCACAAAATATAAATAATGGTTGTGGAATCTGTTATAGGTTAATTTGTTTCTTTTTCCAATTTTGATTACAACTTCTTATTAAAAAGTGTCTTTGAAACCTGATTTATATTCAGATCTACGAAAATTTTCTGATTCCACTATTCCGACTAGGATTCAAATTCTACCGCGCTGATTTTAACATATTTCATTTTTCCACGTCTGTTCTCACTCTTAATATTTCATTTTTTAGTTCCTATCTTTTATTATTTTTTCCTAGCTCATCTGCTAATACTGAGATAAATAATCTCTAATGATAATGTCATTTTTTCTCTCTACAAATCAGCTGTCTCCAATTTTAGTTGAAACATTGATTCTAAATTATTTTATTAAGTTCCTAATGTTTTTTTTTTGTTGTAATATTTTTCTTAAATCTTTGATTTCATAAGAAAATTTCCTCATGCAGCAACAATTCTGGCACTTCATTCAAATTTACTGATCACTATTCTAGGGAAAGAACCTTTCCATATTTCAATTATAAATTTGTGAGCTTATTTCAGCTACCCACTTTTTACCCTCACATAATAAGAATACAACTCCGTTATTCCTATTTTTTTTTTAAAGATATTCTTGTTTCAAAATATCCTTTAGATTTTCAAGAATATATTTTAGTAAGAAAAATAAATTAGCATTTATTGCAACCGTGAAAGTATGTAAATTGTGCAAAGAAGTTATTTCTATTCTCAATGGAATAAGGTTTTAGTAAAAGTTAGTTTATTGTTGATCGGTTAAAATAACATACCGTCACCTTATCATTCTAATTTTTCTGATTCAATACCTATCTAAAATAACAAATATACCTTTCCTTCGAAAAATATGTTGAATTTGCTTTATTAGGTATATTCTTAAAAAATGAGGAAATTTTCATATTTAAACCCAAGAGAAAATGATTAAAAAGATAATTCCGTTTATTTTAGCACGACCATTTAATATTATTGACAGTAAAAATAACTAAAAAATGCCAAAATATTTTTTATGTTCATTAACATTTTTCTGTGTAGGAGAAAGGTAAAAAGAAAAAAAAATTAAAAGTTTCCATATTTTGAGATTATCATATATTGTAAGTGTATAATTAAAACGCGGGTAAACGTCGAACATACAAAATAGTTAAATAGTTTTGCTTATCAATGAGCAAATCTTAAAATGAAACTAGCAAGTTAGCAGCTTCTGGTTATGGGATTGGTGATGTGAAGAAACTTTTGGTATGCTCATGTATGTTATCCGATTTCTTCATTACTGTATGAAAAAATCACAATATTTATTCTACTTTCCACTTTGTCGAACGCCATCTCTCCTCCTGTAGGCATCACTTCCTGTTTTTAACCGAACCACAGGTTGCTGATTGCTTTGAAAGTAATTCTTATTCTATATTCTAACTGTTTATATCCCAATTTCATTCAATAATAGATGTTGTACTTTTGCTAGCAACAACAATATTTGTAATGATGTTAGCATTTTAGATTTTTAGATCTCATAGATTTAAGATTTCTGTCTACATTATGATAGGATCATTTCCAAATGAACGAATAATTTGGTCTTTCTATTTATCACTTTAATCTACTGACTGTTTTCTAAAATTTTCAACTACATAGTATGATTAATTTCGGTGTTCACCACTGCCAATGACTTTCAACTAATTCTTAAAATACATGTGTTAAACTCATAAACCACCATTCTATCCATAAGATGCTTGAGTATATAAAACACCCCTCCTTGATTATCTTGAATATAAATCCAACTTATTTCCAAACCATGTTTTTTAATTGTAATAGTTACACCTCTAAGTTCCCCAAACTAGTTTTCAACAATAAATTCTATTCTATGGTATATATAACCAGCAGCAAGGTCAGTCGCCTTCTGCGAGGAAACGCCTTTGTCAATAGGATCCAGATAATTAGCTAGACTTGCAGATTCACTTCCTTGATTACCTTTGAATTATTGCTACTTCAGCGCGAGGGTTTCCAATGTCTGCGCAGAACTCATAATTTAGGTTATTATCTTTGATTTGAAGAAGTGCATTATAAAATCTTTCTTTTCAACTAAAACTAATAAACCAAAGTTAATCTCTGTTTGTTCTATTCCTATTCGAGGAAAATATCTTTGTCTTTAAATTCCATAAACTTATGATATATGTATTTCACTCCAGAATCGTGTAAAACTTATTCCCAGGGATGAAAAAATCATTTGCTCCAAGAAATTGAAATCATCTATTTGATTATTTTACCCCAGCTCTTTTATTCGTTTCTTTTTACTCAAACTGCTACTTCCTTGTTTTCTCGTATTATCTATGTTAGTAGCACACGGCCATACTTTCTTCTAAAGATTAATTTATTCCAAGTGATGATAAGAAATCATTTGTCCCAAGAAATTGCAATGATCTATCTGATTTATTTTTCCATCAAATCTCTTTGGCAATAGATGTAATCTCCTTTTGCTTCTTTCTCTTCTTATCATCCTCTTATTTATTTTAACGGCAAACTGTCATACTTTCTTCTAAAGTCAGACTCCTTGCTAATTCCATTTTCGAGAGTTTTGATTTTATTATTTCTTTTCCACCTCTAACAATTCATTTATGTTTTATTTTGAAATTTATTCTCAGGATGATTTTTTTTCTCTCCCTAGCCTTAATATTAAAATGTTATATGCTCCTAAGAGATTAATTCAACAAAACTTAACATTTTTTCTGCTCGAAAAGTGCTCCAATTCAGTTTGGGGAAATAGAGAAAGACCTGTCAAATTTCTAACTCCATCTTACTACTGTTTTAACTTCTTTTCTTTAACACTTTCAATCTAGCCCTAAAATGATCTGGATACATCTTAAATATTCTGGTATTCTAGTCTTACCTCAGATAACCGGGAATTCCACATGTAATTTTTTTGTTCTGTGTGACTTTTTGTCTGTGATCTTTAAATTACGCTGATTTTTTTTGCTGTGGCCCTAAAAATGTCAAAAGCTATCAAATAAGTCTAGCCAAATTTTAGTTTTAAGCATTTTTTGTCTTTCGTTACCTTTACTTCTCTTTGAAGAATTTTGTCTAATTACCATTAGGTATTTTTCACAAAAAATTTTGTTGGTAGCAAATGCCATCCCTAAAATTTAGTAATAGTGGTTTAGCATATAATCGAGTTGTATAACCTACTATATTTTACTTTTTATTAATTATCTTCCATCCCTCATCCAATCATCTATCGCCAATAAGGTATTCTTCACAACAAATTTTGTTAATAGCAAATGCCATCTCTAAATTTAAAGACCGCAAGAATCTCATATAATCGAGTTGTATAACCTACTATATTTTACTTTTTATTAATTATCTTCCATCCCTCATCCAATCATCTATCTACAATATATCAACGATTCGTCTATTTATTACTCTCTTCATTTCGAAAATCATCACACTAATTAAAAGAAGCTAATGACAGGAGGTTGAACGAGTAACTGACCTCTAATTTTTCTCATCTATTTAGAACAGGAAAAACTTGGTTGATTCCAGTAAATCAAAAATCACAGTTCATTTATATATTTACTCGACATAATTTCTCACACTCCTTCAAAATATTCTTCAAAAACGCCCAAATCAAACTTTCCTCTGTTCTTAATATTTTTTGAATTTCCTTTTGTCATGATATTCTCTTAAAATTATCATACTGTTACTATCACGTTTTTAATTCTGAAAATGCTATGGAAGTGAAAGTAGCTACTCTTGGCAAATTTTGGGTCATTGATTTCGAAAACGACTGAAAATTTCAGTCAACTCTAGTTGTCGAGTTACAGCAACATCCCTAAAAAGGTTTAATGCCAATAAATATTGAGCCCACACCTATTACATTTGTCAAAACTTCAAATCATAATAGTAATTTCCATAATATGGTGTCAGCCGGTAATTGGCTATTGTCTCTGTGCCCGTTTTCATCACGTGATCAGTAAAATTGTTGCCTGATAAATTGTTGTACGAAAGTGGTCGCGTTGCCGAGGTGTGTCCAAGTTCTTCCAAACTAATTGTGCTGTAATAGTTTCAGCTTCCATTCCATAGTCATACATTTTGCAAAAATGTCTCTGAAATGTGCAAATAATCAAAATATTTTTGCTATATATGTCTACAACGGAAATTTTAAATAATGGCTGTAAAACCTGTAAAAAGGCATGTTTCTTGTATTTGTGCTACAAGCTGAGGAGCAGGACAAAAAATGGTCATCACGCTTGTGGAAAACTACGTGTTCATTCAAACTTAATACGTGGATGCCATAAAAAAAGGAGTTTTTAAATAGTTTATAGTTCCAATCATTTGGAAGGAGTCTAGCTTAGATAGAAAATATATATATATATATATATATATATATATATATATATATATATATATATATATATATATATATATATATATATATTATACTGCTGCTGTTATATATATATATATATATATACATTGTGATTCAAAACCTCTGCGACAAATTCGGAGGGCTGAGAGAGCAAACAATAAAGAACATTTATTGTTCAATAACCTATGTTATATGACGCTTCGTTTCAAAGTTACGGATGATGTAAAGGACACTAGTTTGTTGCGTGACGTGTCGCATGTAGGTTACCGACGATTTAGGTTACTCAATTGTAATGTGCTAGTGCGTGCGTACATGTGTGTACGCTTAAAATCCTTCGGAAACACGGATATTTTACCCGGATATCCTCAGTAACAGTAGATGCCTTCAATTTACCTGCTATCATCGTATCTCGTCTTCAATCAACAGATGAAGAAACTATCGCTCTTCAGCCTTGTCTTCATTCTTACCCTCTACAAGATAATCTTCACGTTTGGCGTGATAACTCTTCAGCTTTTCCGCAACCATTTTTGACAAAACCCTGTCTTGAATAGATCTTCAATAATTTTCATCAGATGTCTCATCCTAGAGTTAAGGCTTCTCTGCATTTTTTAATTACTATTTATTTCTGGCCTAACATGGATCGTTAACAGTGCCAACATTCAAAAATTTAAAGCCACACTAAGCTCTCATGGAAATCCGGTCACAGATATTTTAAATAGTGCAGTTCGACATCGTGGGACTATTACCTTCATCTTCCTTTACCGATACTTTAGATCCAGTCTTTAAATATCTTCTCACCTGCATCAACAAGAACACTAAGTGGACAGAAGCAATTCCTCTGGTGAATACGACTTTAAAGAAGTATGTCGCATTTGCCTTCGTGCATTGGATATCAAAATTTGGAAATCCTCTCTATGTAATCTAAGATAGAGGATCATAATTTGAAGGAAAGTTTAAATGGATTTCATGGACTCCGGACAAGCTCTTACCACCCTTCAGCAAATGTCCAAATCGAAAGATTTCATCGATTGCTGAAATGTGCATTCATGGTGAGAAAACAAAACTGGTTACTCTCTCTCTCTCTCTCTCTCTCTCTCTCTCTCTCTCTCTCTCTCTCTCTCTCTCTCTCTCTCTCTCTCTCTCTCTCTCTCTCTCTCTCTCTCTCTCTCTCTCTCTTCTACTCATCATGCCAAGCCTTCATTGCATTCCTAATGACTACAAATTCTCTTCTTTTCAGCGAGTAACCGGGAAAACA
>JABUQX010018178.1:0-5000 GCA_015478945.1 Trachelipus rathkii
AAACATAAAATTTTGGATTTCAGAGAAATGTCATAAATTCTTAAATTTGCTCACACTGATTAGCTCCATGAAAACAAACTTCTTACAATAAAATCACCAGTTGCAAACTATATATAAATATTATCTAATATATACAGGCTTTAACAATTCATAGTAAATTTAATAAAATTCATACGGGAGAAATAGGTATTTGGCCTCGAAGCAAATTCAAAGTAGTAAATCAGAAATTTCCGAAAATTGCTGTTTGTTCACTTCAAGCGACTTGTAAATTTTAGCCCATTATTTAAATCAATATTAGTAAACATATTTTATATATATTTTAACATTATAACTTTAGATAGTAAATATATAAAGACAGAAATTAGAGTTTAAGCTTATCAATTTAAAAATTCGGAACCAAAAGTTTTTGAGATGGAAGAAAAGGACAAAAGTAATTATTCCACATAAACCATCCCAATACGACAAAAAGCGAGATTTCTATCAAAATGCAATCTCATTAAAAATCCAATAAGGAAAAGAGATTCTACAGACAGAATCTCAATAAAAACTTCAATAGGAAACAGGACGTTTCTTTTTTCAAAAGAAATAAAAGAACAAGTAAATTGATGAACAAATATCAAGAGGAAAAGGATATTTTCAAACAGAGCTTAAAAACTCTTAAGAAGAAAAATACCCAGCAACTAAGTATTGACTATTAAATGTAGGTTTTCAGATTAATTTTGGTTTATAAGTCGCTTCGCCAGATTTGTAAAAAAATATGAAGCAACTTAGATTTAAATTGATATTCAATTAATCTAGCTAGAATACTAGAATACATTTATTCAGAAAAGTTTAAAATGAAACTTTAAAGAAAAGTTCTAGTTTTGAAAAACAGAATTTATAGAATCTTTTATTTTATTTTCCTTATTTTTAGAAAAATAAATTTTAGAGCTAACAGTCCTTTTTGTTTGAAAGTTACCAAGCATTATGTTGCCACTATATTCTTCAAGCAGAATTAACAGAAATCTGCTCAGATATCAATGATGAACTTTTAAAGATACAAACGGCGAATATCTATATAATTTTTATCCTCATTCAAACTTTTGAAAGGCTAAAGTGACAAAAGTTTTACAGAAGACTAATGAGAATGAAAAAGCATTTTGAAATGTTATAAATGGAAAAGCTAGAAAAAATAGATCTTTAAATATTTCAAAACTTAAGTCGTCAATAAGAATACTATTCATTGGAACTTTATAAATCATATTTTTAGAAAAAAAAAAAACATAACAAGACCAATAGGTGCTTGTTCATGGAACATTTATAATCAAGCATAGACTTGCGATTCTTTATATTTAAAATGCTAATAAAATTGAATATTGCACCCTTATAATTCCAATAGGATATACCGGAAAAAAGGAGAGAGCCTAGAATTTTTTATCTATTTAACCATTGAGGGTTTTAAAAAGAACCTAGGTTACATTTTTTGATTTGAAACTAGAAACCGAAGGTTCCAAATAAAGAATACGATAGTTTTCTTTTAGTTATGATTCAAAAGATGTTCCACTAATCACGTAAAAATCTCATAAGAATAAATATAAAGTGCGAAAATTAACAAGTAGAATAAAAGATATCTGTTAGATGCCCATTTATAAGGAGAAAACCTGTAAAAGTAAGGAATGGATTTTACTATACGCTTTTTTACATAGAAACCTCTTCGCCAGATGAGGCGTATTTCTAGATAGTTTACATACAATTCGTTCACATTTAAGTGAAGTTTGTCTCAGTTGCTAACAGAAGTTGTAAAGCAACTTTGAAACCAGATAAGAAACAGAATTTGATTTTAAGATTAATCTGATAGTATATATATTTCTAATGAATCAAAGCAATTGAAGCGAATTATGGACGATTGACAGTGTAACATAAATTTCGAAAATAGATTCTTTTTATAAATCAGAAATTAAAAGGATAGTGTAATGTTCAGAAGTTGTGATAATTTAGACAATATGGGGACGAAACTTTTTAATAATTCCTGTCAGAGAACAACATACAGAATTATTTGAGACTCATCCTTTCAATAAAATGGAGAAAATCCTTACCATTTCAGAACTTCAGTCATTAACTAGAATTTCATAGGATTGTGGAACCGATAATGCCCGGTTATTCACTAAGGATGTTTCTTAGCAAAATCCATGTTCTAGTGTGATTGTAAGTTACTGGCATACTAGTTACTAAGGAATATTACCGTTTGAATGTACTTTTGAGAACTCATAGATAAAATTAGGAAAGTTAGAAAAAGTAATGAAAACTTTCATTAGGTTTAAAGAAAATAGCCTCTTTAGGCATTGAAAAGAATTACTCAACAGGGAGATTAAGAACTCTGTTTTGAGAAAATTATGACATAGCAATGGTCTAATAAGAAGTGTGTTTTTAAAAACCACGTTGTGTTTCTATGTTTAATCAGTGCAAAAAGGGTAAAGATGTTAAAGAATAGCCGAAAATGGGAAAGAACAGAAATTCCTGACAAATATTCCGATCTTGGCAAAAGATTTTTTACACTTTATCTGCAAGGACATTTATAAGGAATATGTATGGGATCAAACCCTAGCAAATTCTAGCAGGAATCCACCCTAATAACAATAACAAATAATAGTAAAAGTTATTCATGTGAATAAAATGTATGATGAAAAACTCAAGAAATTATTCAAATGAAGTTGGAAGAATTAAGAAGAAATTAATAAAATGAAACTTATTATTTTAAAAGTTTTAATATGTTGCCTGTGGAAACGCCTTATCATCTCAGACCTTTTTTCTCTCAAATACTTAGAAATGTTTCAGGAAGTTATAATGAAAATAAAACCTCATAAAACCTTTAGGCACAAGAAGAAATGGAATCTTCAAGTTACCGTAATACCACAGAAACACATTGAAAATTTAATCACGAAGAATAATATAAATAACACATAAAAGATAGCTCGTATTTATTGCAGAAATATATTTCTTCAGATTTATTTTAGATACTTCTATTTTTAGATAGAAAAAATATATGTTATATATGGTAAAGAACCATATATAATCATATTAGAAATTATCTTTTTATATATTTTTACATAAGAAAAATATAATTAAGAAAATTAACAGAAAATGTAACCGGAACTTCACATATTTTAAAGTGAAGATTTTTAAAAAGAACCAGTGTAGAAAAACAGATACTAAAACTACTGGTAAACAGATCCTAGTGAGATTGATAAATTTAGATAATGCTAGTAAGTGTTGAATATGAAATCACAAACTCAATATTTGGGTTCCAAGATTGATAAGAACAAATTGTTTTTGAGTCAAACCAGGACAACTTTAATGTGTTTTCTTTTTTGAAGTCAAATTTGTGAAGCGAGCTTATCTAGTCTAGGAAAAAATTTATTAATGTATAACATGCTTTGTTTTTTTAAATATAGATTAATAAATTATTCGAACGAAGACAGAATTTATTCTAGGAAGGCGATATTCAACCACAACTGAATTCTTACTGCAATAATGCCCCAACCCACATTGGTTCAAAAAAACCGCTTTAGTATAAATACTTGATTTGAACAAGACATACTGATGTAAATGATCAACTAGAAAAGGTAAAAAATTAATATTTGGCTTTTCAATACTGAGGTCGTATAGACTTGTGAATTTGAAATTAGAAACATGGAAATTTAGGGTGGAAGAATGAAAATATTGAGAATTAGAAGAATTGAGTGACTGAAAACTACTACTGAAAATTGAAGGTTTGAACATAGCAATTTTTCACAAGATTCTCAATAAATTCCACCGATTACCTGAAACAGAAGTACCTGCTTATATTTTTTATATTTATATAAGAAGAAATATAATAAATTAGAGTTTATTGTACATAAATTGATTAAATTTTAAGATTATTAGTGAGTTTTCTATTACTAAACTCATATCAAAGAACATGAAATTAGTTCTTTGAAAATCATTGAACATAATTATTCAGATGGGATATATATATACCATGAAATAGACATGTTGATATTAGCTAAATAGTTCTATTAAATATTAAGAAAATTACTCTAGTTTTTAGTCCTAGAAAAGAACATTCTTGATAGGAGAAAAAAAATTAATACCAAAAATATTTGGTTTTAACCAAATTGTATATAAAACCTGCCTCAAAGTATACAAATTGTAAATATGGAATTTGATAAATTGAACTATAAGTTGAATTACTTTTAGAGTTTTTAATACATGAAGAAGTTTTAGTTGGAAAGAATGAAAATTTGGTAGTTGAAAAATAAAAGCAAAGCACCTACTCATAAAAGAAAAAAGACAATTATAAAAAAACAAATATATATATATATTATATTATATACTTATTATATATTATATAAAGTTTATAACTTTTCATTAAATCTTTTCATTAAATTTCTACCTCTATCAGAACAGAAGAAGAAGTTGAATGGTGGCCACTTCATCTGAAAACTTTTTGGAAGATAATATATTAACTTAACAGCTAATAAAGAAAATTTTCATATTGGTACCTTAGAGATCGAATTTGGAAAGATCCTATCATGCGAATAGAGATTCTTCAATCAGAACTCGATGATTAATCTTAGCAGAGTACCGACAAACAGTGAAAAAAGATTTTAAAAACATCAGGATTTTATTGAACAGTCTTCCAGGATTGTTATATGAACATCAGCCGATTAATATATGCATCAGGATTTATAGAACATCAGGATTATAATGCACTCAGGAATTATATGATGTGTTAGAAGACACCATGAAGATGGAATTATACTAATTATTTCATGCATGTAGCTATGTTTTAAATATTTAATCTGTTTGTAAATTAAACATTTTAATACTTTCATATTTTTATATCCTGGCTTTAAATATCAATTATTGTTTACTCAGAAATATAAAATAACAATAAAAACAATACTTTCGAAAGAAAATAACTTAAATTTCTTTTCTTGGGAGAAATTCCCATTTTTTTTTCTTGTATACTTTAATCAATT
>JABUQX010018178.1:10000-12500 GCA_015478945.1 Trachelipus rathkii
AAGTGGTATGGCACTCTAGTGAGAATGAGGAACAGAGAGGGTTAGGAGAGTTTGGGCAGGCGGACGGGGATAGGAAGGAGAGGAAGGGGGAGACAAAGAAGGAGGTGGATGGATTGAATAAAGGGGATGCTGGAGGAGGGAGGGATTGAGGGAGGGAAGAGAGGTAGGGTTTGGCGTGAGATAGAGTGGGGGTGAGGAGATGGGTGAGGCGACTGAATGAGGGGCGTGTGTGAGTGAGAGAGGCTGTACGTACCACCTACCCCGCTCAAGCGGGATAAAGTGGGGGTAAAATAAATAAATAAATTAAATATATATATATAAATATATATATATATATATACTATATATATATATATATATATATAGATAATGATATAATATATATATATATTATAGTATATATATATATATATATATATATATATATAATATAATATAATATATATATAAATATATATAATATATATATACACACACACACAAAGTTAAATAGCTGTTTAATAACCGAAGTTAATTTTGCTCGTTTGCTGATGGATGTTTTCTTCAATAACAGCAACAACAACAAAAATGAAATATTAATAATGGAACTGTATCAAATGACTTGTTTATATCTATTACTACTAGAAGAGTGCGTGAGGGTGGTAGATTTTGGTTAAAGCCCGTGAGGATGTTTTGTGTTAGATCGGCAAGTAGTGTGTGGTAGTGGAATGTTTTTGCCTAAAATCAATTATCTTACGAATTTGAGAGGGGGGTGAGGGAGTGAGGAGATTCTAATCAGGTTTAATCTCTGGAAAATCTGGAAAACATAATATTTACGACTGGGTTGTTGGGTGGTACATTAGGTTTTAGTTTGGGAATTATGTGTGCGTGTTTCCAGAATGGTTGGATTGCGGTGGTTTGCCTGGTCTATTGAATATTTGGGTTAGGACTCCTATGGCGTTAGTTCCTAGATACTTGAGAAGTGGATGTTACATATTTTGTCACAACCTACTACTGGCTGTGAGTTCTTGAGGTTTTTGGTGGTGTTGAGAATCTCTAGCGATGTAATTGGGAAGGCTTATTGATTGTTCTTTTAATTTTCTAAGTCGTTTAATTATTAATCTATTGATGGGTGTTGTAGGTTTATGGCTAATTTTAGAGTAATATGTGACATGATAATATTGCGTTGATTTTGGGGGCTATGGATTTTATTGTTTTGTTTGCAAATGACTTCGTGGGTTGGTTGGGGTTGTGTCTGTCAAGTGTGGATTTTTCTTATTGTTCGGAATAGTTTAGTTGTGCTGGTTTTATGGTTGAAAGTTTGGGTGTATTGTGTATATATATATATATATATATATATATACGGTATGATTAGTCAGGAAGGTCAAAGCAAATTAATCTGCCCTGCAGGTTATGTTCACAGTAATTGGCTGGCTAATCATAAATATCAGTAGTCTTAATTAAGAGCATTTTTTTTAAATCAATTAAGTCAAAATGAAAAGGTCTTAATTAATTTGAAATAAAAAAACATTAGTTTTAGCTAATTATTCCTCACTTTTCCTATTAAAAAAAAAAAAAAAAAAAAAAAAAAAAAAAAGAGAGAGAGAGAGAGAGAGAGAGAGAGAGAGAGAGAGACCCAAATAATCCACCTCTGACCCCTCATTTTAGTTATACTTAAATATTACTAACGTTTTTGATCAATCCTATTAAAGAATATAAAAAACTATATATGATAAATGGTTATGTAAGTTTTATAAGGTACTAGTACACCCTTTACATGTTTTCTATCTTTTCTATAATACTTGGTTTTACGTATGCTTTCAGAAATATATCTGGATGTCATAAAATAACGATTGTAATTAACGGTTCAGATCAAAGATTTATAGGGTTAATACCGTCAGAACCATGATCTTTCCGAGTCATTTTCCCGATCGAAACAAATGCCATATATCTGTTACTTAATTAATCAGAAATTTCATTTATCTGTAAGTATTGAATCCAGAGATAAGAAAATTTACACGTTATTCGTTTAACTTAAATGAGTATTTGGCTCGGATTTTCAAGTTTTAACTTTTACAGTCATATAATTTGTGAAAATCATCTGGACAAGTGTCCAGTACTTACAAACAGATGTTAATAGATTTTAATGTTATCACTAAAAGAAAATCGAAATTATTTCAAACTGTTAATTATTTTTTCCAAGGAGTACCCAATGATTTTCAATAAAGGGGCAAGAACCTATAAATCAAAATTTTCCAGGACAATGAATTTGACAAGCGTGAATAATAAAATTAACTGGTCACTACCGTTATCTTACACAGTTAGATTTTAAAATATAAAAACTAAGTTAAATAAACAACTTTCATAACATTGTGAATTTGAAACAACATACTAATTAAATAAACTTTCACAAGCATCACATTTTCAGTACTAACGCCTTTGGAAAAAAGAGACAAAAAAAACGGTAGAATTATATAGATTTTTAAAACGTCTTAGAAAACAAAGTTTGAAAAAATATAAA
>JABUQX010018178.1:15000-17500 GCA_015478945.1 Trachelipus rathkii
ATCTCATTTTCAAGAGAGAAAAAAAAACATGATTCCTTAAAACAGAGATTAAATCCCGAAGCAGTAAAGCTTACCATAATAAAGTTTGAATGTTATTTAAAACTAAAAAGAATGAAATTAGCAACAAATTTATAAAAACTAAAAATATTTAAATAAATCATGGGGATAATTTTTCCATCAACGGTGGCTGCTTTCATCTTTGGCGACTAATTTATTATTTATTATTATTATTATTAATTATTATTATTATTATTATTATTATTATTATTATTATTATTATTATTATTAATTTTTTTATTATATCTTTTGCAGGAGTACGTGTTAGGAAAATACAAGAAATTAAGTCCCAGCGTTTAGCGAAAGGAACAAATAAATCTCACAAAGTGCCAAAATCAATTAGGACAAGAGTGCATCCAGCAATTTATGCTTTATTATTTTTAATATAAATGCACAAGAGTCAGACTCTAAATATTTATAAATAAATCCTTCAGTAAAATAAATAAAAAAAATATCAACGTTGAACTGACTGAAAAAAAGAAAGTCGTGAATATAAAATAAAAATAGAACGATTGCAAGCAGAGTCTCTTAGTAAGTGAATTATCAAAGCAACTTTTAATTAAAACAAATCGAACCCAAAATGCATCCAGAGGAGCAGAAATCGAGGCGGCAGAGCTCCGAAGAGCTTCATGTGAGTACTAATTTCTTCTTTACTTTCTATAACAATACTTATATAAAATCCCACGAGGTTACTCGGAACTATTGATTGCAGCAACAAATGTTTTGGAGTCAATATATTGTTACTAAGTAAATGAACACTTAAACAATATCATGAACAACAATAAGCAATCTTAATCACCCAATGAACCAAAATATTAATGAATACTAGAGTAGTAGGTAAATACATAATACATTAATTCAAACTTTTTTTTATATATATATATATATATATATATATATATATATATATATATAATATATATATATATATATATTAATATAATATATAAATATATATTATTATATATATATATATATATATATATATATTATAATATATAATATTATAATTGAAGTTAAACTAGCCATTAACCGCTAAGTGTCAATAAGTATGATAAAAATACCCCTTTCTGAGCTATTCACCCTGCTGGGATAAGAACCCATAATAAATGATAACAATAACAACAACAACAACAACAACCAAATAATAATAATAATAATAATAATAACAATAATAATAAATAATAATAATAATAATCAATATTAATAATAATAATAATAATAATTAATAATAATAAACTTTTCCTATCAAACAATATGCTCTCTCACAATAAACCAACCAAACTATCTTTTGCTACCCTTCGATACAACACATGAATTCAAACCACCATATCAATAATATCACCTCAAAAGAAGCCACACACACAAATTAAGTGCTCTGAAAACTAAAACAAACCCATGGCACAAAACTTTAGCCATTCATAAAACAAAAAAAAAAAAACAAAAAAAACAAACTCGTACCCAGACAATGCCTTCGCCCATTTCTAAATTATACAACACCTGCCTTTCCTCCCAAAATATTACAATCCAACATTAAGAAATTAGAAAACCTGCAAAATAAAGCTCTAAGAATAACAGGCTACCTTCCCTCTACAACCATCCATCATCTACTAACTTGAAACAAAAAAAAAAAACCAATTCCAAATTAATTAAAAAATAGAAGCCCATCTGAACATGAAAGGCTGTCAATTTTTACAGTAAATCACTTTAAATATATCACCCACTGTCACACAGGAAAAAATCACCCAGCGAAAAAATCGCTATACAACATGCTCCAACCCCCCCCCCTATCTCTAAATACTTGCATTATTAAATACATCCACACTCGGTTAACTTTAAGAACGGACGGACGTGCCTAGAATACGGTGCTCATTGGATAAGCTGAGATTGTTCTTTGGGTTAACTGAGTGTGGATGTGTTTTATAATGGGAGTATCTATAGGTAGGGGGGGGAGGTGGAGAGAGGGGGCGTGCTGTATATGCCAGGATAATAAAAAGCTGGTGTGATCCTTTTACTTCTCGGTGGAGGTAGTTGTATTGTTTGATGCAGGGGTTGGTCTATTGAGGGTGACTTACTGTATGTATAATTGTCAGCCCATCATGTCGAGATGGGCACTTGCAGGGAGAATTTTTGTTTTGGTCAGTAAATGATGAGTGGGTGTGGAGGAGAGGCAGTCTGTTATTATTCTAAGAGCTTTATTTTGTACGACTTTTGTTTTGTACATATTGGACTTGATATTGCTGGTGTCCCAGGCCTGGTGATGCCATAGATTTTAGACTCACTCATGTGCCATCATAACTATCTTCCAGTAGATATCCTCGTGTTATGTGACAATTTAATTACTACGAGTGCGTGCTGGGTTCCTCTAACTACTTTTTGCAAAAAATTTCCACACTAATGTTTCAATCACGTTTAATTTATTTGTGGCTCTAGAGGTAATATT
>JABUQX010018179.1:0-18744 GCA_015478945.1 Trachelipus rathkii
CACTATCCCCAGCACCGACCCTATAGCTTGTATATCTTGTCAATAATTATCTGACTACATCCTAAATACAAGTTACTCATAAGGAGACAAATTAACAAGAAACAAGGTCTTTAGTTTGGATAATGTAATAAATTACTTAAAAAAGGCAAAACAATAAATACAGTTATCTTCAATATCATTTACTGATAAGATTTTTTTAGAATTACAATGATTTCCTTGAATATATGAATAAAATACATAACACCATATAATAATAATTATCAAATCAGAACAACACTGTCAACACTAAAAACTACGTCTAATAATAATTAAAAACTAAATATACTGAACTAATAGTCACTTAATTAAATAATCGTTTCAGACAACTAATTAATACTTCATTAATCTAATCAAATCTGGCGTAATATTAATGACTTTAATAAAGAAGCCGCTCAGGAGTCAGGACTATTAAAGAGCAAACGACTAATTTTTCTAAAGCATTTTATAATTCTACAATATTATTAACAACTCCTTAGTTTTAAAAGAACCTGAAAAACAATTTTTACATCTGATTAAATAACTTCAAGGCATTCAATCTTTGAAAGCTAAATAGAAAATTCCCGGACATCAATAATAATAATAATAATAATAATAATAATAATAATAATAATAATAATAATAATAATAATAATAATAATAGACTATTTTAAGGGCAGTAGTAGACAAGACTTAGCTTACAAATAATATACATAAACTCTTAAAAATTGTGTACTCGACTTAGAAAAGAAAATTTACTTGCAACGCTAAAACTAAAAAGCCAATTGAACAAATAAATTGTACATTTCAGTGTGTATATTAAACATTATGAATATATTATATATAGTAATATAATATTATATATATATATATATATATATATATATTATATATTATATATATATATATATATATATATATAATATATATAATATAGGTCATATATGTATATATATATATTCCTGTAGTCCCCGTGTTAACCCCTCTGCATAGGGATAAAGCACGGTTAAAGGTAGTTTATTATATATATATATATATATAGTATATAATAATATAATATATATATATATATATATAATCTATAATATATATAATAACTATAATATATAATATATATATAATACTATATATAAATATATATATATATATAATAGTATATAATTATGGATATAAATATGCAAATTGTTATAGGCTACGTCATTAGTAGAATTTTAAAATGAATGCATCAGCCATAACTGTTTACAGCAAAATTATGAAATTGAACAATAAGCTTTTTATTTATTCGGCGAATGGTACTCATTTTCATCACCTCTTGTACTTCTTCATCACCCTCAGTCACGCTCTTGAAGGTCTTCATTATGTTCTTCAAACCTGGTCTTCGTCTTCGTCTTGTTCTTTTCTTGTGTCTTCATCACCTTCCTCTTGGTTCACTTGTTCGCGCTTCATCTTCCACTTGTTTCTTCTTCCCTTTGGAGATCCCTCCTCTGGCTTTGGCAGTACTCTTCTCCCTATTTCTTCAAGGACAATGTGGGACGTTTTTCCTAAAATAATATAAATCATTTTAACAGGTTTTGAATATTTGTAATATTTTAACAAAATATTTTTATAGTTAATTAATATTTCTTATTTAATATATATATATTATATATATGATATATATATATATATATATATATATATATATAGTATATATATATATATATTTATATATATATATACTATATAGTATATATATATATTAATATATATATATATATATAATATATATATATATATATATTTAAAGTATATTTTGGGTAACAAAAAACTAAGTTCTGGACTCACATCGAAGAAAGGCATGTCATCCTTCTCATCCTCATCCTCATCATCACTGCCCTTTACAATCACAACTGCTTCCTCTTCATCCTCATCATCGTCGTCATCATCCTCGCGTTCGCGATTTCGACTGAAACGTGAACTATCACCAGTTTCATCACCTTTCTTTTCTTCATCACTGTCATCAGAATCAGTAAAGCCGTCCTCACCATCCTTCTTAATTTCACCTTTCGCCTTTCGCTTGCGCTGAAAATATAAATAAACTATTACAAATTAAATATAAAAAATGTTACACTAGAAGGAAACTCCTCTTATCTCACAGACACTCACGCGTACACAACAAACAAAACATTGAATTAATTTAAATAATAATAATAATGGCAGCAGCAGCAATCGGTGCACAGGAGCCACTGCAGCACACGAGAAAGAGGCTATAATAAGTCAGAAAACAAAGCCAGGTGCAGTTCCTATACAAAAAGAAATAGTAGAACAGGGTTAGAGGTTTAAATCTTAATTAAACCGAATATTTGGTGCCTGGAGAAAAGCAAGGTGATTACAACTGTAGAAGTGTGACGATTTCGACAAGATGTATGAAAGACAATTTTTAAAAGATATTGTGGATAAGACCGGGAAAATGATCGTCTGACTGTAGTGATGGTCCCACACTCACCAAGATATGGTGACGTAAAGAGGATATTGTAAATGGCAAAATAGATAGACAAAATTGGAGGCTGTCTTTTGCCATGAGGTAACTATACATTAAATTTGTATGTTCTATACTTAAATGAGCAGAGATAACTTCCTGGTAGCGACTCTGCCTCCAAGAAATCGACCATTCTTCAGTGGTTTGACGGCAAGTAGCTTGGTACCATGAGTCTCCTCAATCAAAAATGCCTGTCTCCAAAGTGAGAAACCCTTGTCGAAGACAAAAGTTAAAATCAAGAGGAGGAAGATGAAGATGTTAGATGCATGATAACCATTTTTTTTTGGTTTGTGGGGGGGAGGGGAGATCGTGTACGGCGACCATCACAGCTCACAGGAATAAGCTATACTGTATTCGTAAACTAACAGGGAAGTTCCTAACGATACGATATATGAACAGTACTGAAGTGGTTAGATCTTATTATAAGATGTTTAGTTCCAAAAGGAAGGCAAAACCTCGGTCACTATGAAAGTGAAAAGATTCGGAGAGGATGTGCGGAAGGCGATGCCGGAAAGATATAGTGAGCACATCAGGAAAAAACGTGCTTCTAGGTCAGATATTGATTCCCAACCCACAAAGACATGATCGACCGTAAGAGGAATTGAAGGACGCAAAATGGGCAGACGGGGGATTCCCGCGTTATAGAGAATCCAATGGGTGAGGTTGGTATGACCCACGACGTTAAATCAAGTTCTGGATAACCTCCAGGATGCGACTCTTTGTATAAGAGGAGGACCACCGGACAGTGATAGACCTGACGTTCCATAGTTTAGCGCCATAAGTATCCTCTTCCCAATATGTTTGCCAGTCAGAAAGGAAACCCCGACGTATAGTGATGGAGAAAACCGCTGCAGGGAAATGTCCTAAGAGTACAGCAAGTGGAAGGTACTGGGCATTCGAAATTTTTGAGGTGCCGTCTTGTTTGGGTCCCTGTCGGCTTCGGGCGGTTGGTTCGTTTCCAGGAACACCAAAAATGTGGAAGGAAACCAACCATGAATAATAATAATAATAATAATAAAATAAATAATAATAATAATAATAAAATAATAATAATAATAATAATAATAATAATAATAATAATAATAATAATAATAATAATAATCTGAAATGGGAAGTTAAGAAAATAATAATAAATAATAATAATAATAATAATAATAATAATAATAATAATAATAATATATCTGAAATGGGAAGTTAAGAAAATTTTACAATATCTTCTTAGTACATTCAAATTAAAAAAGGTACAGTAACGCAAAGGGTAAAATTAAAATTTTCAAAAACCTTTCTATCATAAACCTCACGTTCGTTAATTTTGAAACTAATTTCAGCAACTCTGCCATCATATGTTCTTATGCGCGAAAAGTAACTTTCGCAGTTTCTAACATCACCCTTCGAATTCTTAAGTAATTTAATGGCCATAGGAATTATATATATATATATATATATATATAGTATATATATATTATAAATATATATATATATATATATATATATATATATATATATATAGTAATATATATATATATATATATATATATATATATATATATATATATTATATATATATATATATATATATATATATTCTTTCTTTCTTTCTTCGACCTTCCCTCTTTGCCCCAAGTTGGTGGTAAAGGTGCTGTAGCAGTGTCATCGAAAAGAAGCAGTAGGTAAGAACAGATGACAACGTCGAAAAGAAAGCCCAGCGCTACCGCCACCTTTGTACCATTAATTAGCGAGAGCTCGTCACAGACAGAAAATCCAACCTAGAGCATCATGGGACCGCCACGGACCCTCACTATGTTAAATCGTCAATGTAAGGGTTCTCCCCTGGCCCAGGTGGGCCACAACGATACCCCTATACAAAACGCCGCCATTCTCTCCTATCATGCACCTATTATCTCTGCCCTCTGCAAAATCACATTTGCTCGTCCTTCAGACATTCGTGTTACCGATCCTCAATCCCTATCTTCTTCGGTCTGGTCCAGCCGCGGTTTCGCCACCTAACACACTACCACTAACATCCGCTATACCAACGACTATCTATTTCATCCTTTCACAATGGACTCAGATCATCTCTCAACATACTTTCATTTTATTCTTATTCTCTCATTACCCCTTTCTTCACACCACACCACTGCTCTAATACAGAGGTTCTCAAACTGGGGGTATGCGTACCCCAGGGGTAGGGGAGGTAATTTTCATGGGTATACGTATAGGTCTCAGTAGAAATATGCATCTAAGTACGCCAATCATATTATAAAGTATAAACGATTATATACTATATATTTATTTATGTATATATATACTGTATATTATATATATATATACTATATATATATATATATATATATAATAGTATTACGTATATATATATATTATATATATATAATAATATATATATAATATATTTATATTATTAGTGGCGGCTCCATCAAAAAAGAGACAGTATGATGAGAGTTACAATCAAATACGGGTTCACCTCAATTTATAAAGGCAGTCGAATACAACCACAGTGTGTCGTATGCTACAAGGTCTTGTCTGAAGGTTCTATGAAACCTAGCTTTCTAAAGCGTCATCTACATGGCCGTCATACAACTTTAAAGGATAATGATGCAAGCTTCTTTAAACGAATGGAAGGTGGTGTGAAACTTTCTCGTCTTGATAAAACTGGTCAGTCACACAGCAATCTCATTGCATGGTTGTTTCTTGCAGCATATATAAGTAAGCCACTCAAGGATTCGCTAAATGCAGAAAACCGCATATCTGATGCCTTGAAACTCTGCACTTTCTTACCATGTTGCAGTTATATTGGTACAGTTGCATGATAGGTGTAGGCTGCCTTGCAAATTTAATTAAATTATATGTGCTTTATCAAAGTACGGATGCTAGTTCAGCGAAGAATTCTCGATATAGGCAGAAGACGTCACAAACAAGTGACGAAGAAATTAAAACTGCACCAATCAAGATGTTTTGCCATCACAACTCGATTGAAACCTACCGACCTTGTAACTATCACAGTTGCTGTTTTCGCAAGGTAATATAAAAGATGGCGAAATTTTAAAGAAGAATTTGCTATTTTGTCACTCAATTTTTAAGACTCTTTTCTACTGTGAGAAGATATTTCCCAGACATGTCGCGACACTTCTTTCGAATATTCATAGGACGTTTCTTGGTAAAAATGTCTGTGCTTATTGCACAACTGACGGTGCATCCATGGCAATCGCTGGCATTGCGTCTGGATTATATGGTCCAAAGTAAATGGAGGTGATACCCTGATGTCAATAAGTACTTAGCACTGTATGATCTCATCCGATGATGCTTTGGCATCCAGGACCATTCTCTGAAACTTTCGGATGTTCTTAATGAATGTGTATCAAATGGTAAACGCCATTAAATCTAGTTTACTTAAAATTTTACATCCTTGTAGGGCATCCATTCTGGGTAATCGGCTAGTGCTCGTACCCGACTGTCACCGACGATGACTTTCGCGGAGGAATTACTTCCTAGAGTTTCAAACTGAGAGAAGAGATGTCCGTAAATTCTTTTCAAGAATGCTACAAGGCGGCAATCTTTCAAGTACATTTTCAGTGAAAAACTCACTCAAAAAACAATGGCAACTAAAACTGGCATATATCAGTGACATATTTCTCGACAAAAATGATCTGAATTTGACACTGCAAGGGAAAACCGCAACATTGATTGCATTTTTATCGATAAGTGTTAAGTCATTTTACTATGAAACTTTGAATGGGTGGGAAAAATATAAAATCAGGAAAATTTCACATGTTTGAAAAAATACTGCGAAAATTCTTGATGGAGAAAATGATATTACTGACATCGTATGCTTATTCATTTCCACTTTATCTTACTTTGTAATGAAATAAAGTCTTATACTTTTGCCAGAATAGAACGAAAACAGAGAAAAATCAACTACTTAACCTTTCTAACGTATGATGGTACATTCACCTTCCTACAATGACATTTGAGGAGGAATTTATAGACTTCTTATTAAATGACTCTACTCTAAAGCAGTGCTTATGATACATTATCTCTTATCAAATTCTGGTCACTAGTAGTTCAGTCTTATCCTCAACTTGCAAAAATGGTTATCTCAAAAAACTTCGTTCCCGTTCCTTTCAGACATATCTGTGTGAGCAAAGGATTTTCCTCTTTGTGCTTGATTAAAAACAAGTTCCTCCGATCAAAATTGAATTGAGTCCTGATTTACGATTGTCACTGTCGTAAACAGCACCCAGAATTGAAGACATACAACGAATACGCGAGCACACTTTCACTAATTTTTTTATTCTCAGGTTATGATGTATGATAAATCTAATAAATATATTATATAGTGTATAAACTATCATATATATCTATAATATATACTATTATATTATATATATATATATTATATATTATATATATATTATATATATTACTATATATATATATATATAATATATATATTATATATATATATATTATAATAATATATATTATTATTGTATATATATAAAACAAAAATGAGTAAAATGAGTAATGAAAGTTAACGAGGTTTATGATGCTGAACTGGAAGGGGTACATTGCGAATTGAAGTTTGAGAACCTCCTAATACGTTCATTCCTCTCTATCAATTCTCTCAACCACTAGGCACAATCCCCTTAAGATCCCTGTGTGTGGGGGAAGAAAAATTGCCGAGATCGTATGTCTGCGTGTCGTAGGAGCCGACTAAGGGACGGTGATAGTTGGGTTGGCTGCCTACTACCATCTATTTCTTGCCAGGAATGCTAATGCAGGCCTCGGAGAAGGTCGTGATCGCCGTAAACGGCCTTCTATCTTTCGGCGCGTTCTGTATATATTATATAATATTATATATATATATATATATATATATATATATTATATATATATATATATATATATATATATATATATATATATATAATACATATATAATATATATATATTGGTAAACGACTAAAATAAAACACCTCCCACAGAACAATGCTCCTGGCCATGGACATTAGTAAAGCCTTTGACACAAATACTAAGACACATTACTTCATCCAATAAACATTCTAAAACTCTCCCTTCCATAACAATTATCAAAAAATGGCTATCGCAATTTTCATATCTGGGCGCAAGCTAAGTATCCAAGCAGCACAAAACTCAGAAACGGTAAATAAGGAAACGGAGTCCCCTCAGAGTGTCATACTATCCCCTTCCTGTTCAACCTATTTACAGCGGATATTCCCCTACCCCCAAACTGCAAATTCAAAAGCAATAACCTATGCAGACGACATAACTATAACCATATCAGACTCCTCAGTGCCCACAGCCACAAAACTCGCTCAGACTTACCTAAATCACCTAGAAGCCTGGTTATTATCCAACAGAATCTTCTCTTCAGCCGTCTGCCCATGTGTTAACTGGATAACAAATGACAGACACCAATCATCCTTCCACCTACAAAAACCCTAAATAACTCCATCATTCCCCTAAACAAAACACCCTAAATACTCGGGATAACCTTCGACACCCAATCCACCTTTACACTACACATTTAAAATATCATAAGTATAGCAAGTAAGAAATTAAATGTCTTCCGAACCCTATCTCAACACAATTTCAGTAATGAAAAAACCACACTGTCAAACATAACAACAATTTCTTAAGAACTGACAATAAACTATGACAACAATCTGGTATCCTTAGACCTCCCCTCTAATAGAAAATAAAACTAAAAACGAATACAAACATTGCAGCGGTACAATAACAATTGTCTAAAAATCACACTATACAGCACTTACATGAGAAAACGAAAATCCTACCAATTTTATAGACATCTTGATATGATAGGAACCCCAATTTTACGCCAGGACTCTTGATCCCTAACACCCATGTCATACATTTCCTAACAAAACACACAGATGCATCGTTTTAAAATCCTCTCCCTCTTTCTGCACCCACTTATTTTGGACATCGAACTCTTTAGAACAATCTCCCCTCCCAAATACACTCTTTTCAAACATAATAATTATACATGATTCATAACATTTCACGCAACGATATCTCTACCACCGCCCAACAAATAGCTTTCATTAATGTACCTATCTTCCCGAGCGTAATCCCTCGAAGCAAGGCACAATCCCGACGAAAGATCGCAATCTCCCTTTCTAGACTGAGATCGCGGGCATCAACCCGGACCTTCAGAATACAAACTCGATTCGACTTCAAGAAATCCAAACGTTCAATGCCACAGATGCTAACAGAACTGAAACTGTCAACCACGCACCTGCTGAACTGGCCACTTCACACTCCTACAGAAACACAAACATCAGATCACCTCCTAAAGAGAACCCGGTGGATGATGCTGGGCTTTCTGGAAATGACTAGGACTCCCCAAATAAGAGGAGGAACAACCGGGGCAATATATATAATATATCTATATAATATATATTATATAATATATATGATATATATCTATTATATATATATTATAATATGATTATATATAGTATTATTATTATACTATATATTATATCTTATATATAACATTATATTATATATGGCTGGACTGTGAAGGGACTGTCTTGTAGTGGCAGGGTTTTGCATGATGGGTATGTTATGATACCTCTGTGTTAATGTTATACGATTCTATTAGGTACAAAGTGTTCAGTGGATAATTGTTTGGTGCGTGAAGAATTGTATAAAATGGGAATGAACGCATTAGGGAGCTCAAATATATCATATATATACTTATATATATATATATATATACGATTATATATATAATTATATACTTATAATATCTATATATTTGTATATATATATATATATTATATATATATATATATATTAGGGGATTACGATAGTATCGGTATCGTATCGGTTCGTGTAGTAATCGGTCCTATCTTGGGTTATGCGGTCTGGTTGAAAGATGGCCGATACTTCTTTACTTTTTGGGTGAAAAATTATGACGAAGTTTTTTGATTAAATAATAATAAATGTAGTTTCGAAAATATATTTAGTTTTTGTATCTGTTTTTTTTTTCTTTTTTTCCATTTTTCTTTTTAACTTGCATTTTTAGCGTTTTCTCCCACTTGGGTTTTAGCGTAACATTTAACTATTTGAATAGCCATTATTATATTATACAGATTTTCGGCTTCCACTTTTTTTAGTTGACAATATTTATTCCTTTTTTTGTAGGCAATTTCGTGAGAGCGTGTGTGTGAGTGCGTGAGTGTTTTTTAAACTTTCTGGATTATTCATATTTTTAGATATTTACTGTAAATAGAGTTTTAGCTTTTGTCCTTTGCTTACGTTTTAATTTAAGCCCTTTTTTTGTGCTTTGACTTAATATTTAGTTGCCTTTTTTGTCTTTTGTTTCGTCTTTTTTTTTCTTTTTTTCTTTTTCGTTTTGATTAGTTTGTGCCTATGTAAACATAAATACTCGCTATACACAACGTCCTCGAGAATCTTCGATTTTCCTAAATCGTGTTTTGTGGGCTTAACATCTTCTTCTGTCTACTACATATAATCTTCGTGCTTCTTCTTACTGTTCTCCTAACATAACAGATTTTCCAGTGCATCTTTTTGTTATACCTTTACTATTTTCAGACTGCTCTATATTCTCATTTCCAAATACCGATGTCCTCTAGTTAGGGTGATTCATCGTACCATATTCACTGATGGATGGGTCCTCTCATGACTGATTAGTGTAAGGTAAGCGAAACTTACAGTATTCTCTACGATCTGGAGCAACTAATTAAAGAACCTACACACATTCCGATATAGTCCCAACCAATCTTTGAAAGCACTTGCACCTATGTTTCTACCACTAGTCCCTTCTCTTCTTATTAAAGTTAAAATACATCAACCTTCGCTCCTTATCGTAAACTCTTAACCAACAACGCTATATTCTCTTACTTTTAAATTCTTTCTTCTATCAACAGCTCTAGCCTGTCCTATGCGTTTTTTTCCGGCACTTCTGATTCGGTGCGATTGGGGGGCATTCGAGTTGCTTCTAGCTAACTATAATTGGAATGACTGCTTTAACTCTGAAGACGCTTCAGCTTCTGCCGATAAAGTGGGAGCTGTAACCGTTATGGGGTGAGCAGGTTCATTTCTTCTTCGCTAAATCTTTTTCTCCTCAAAACCATGGTTTCAGTCGTGCCTTCCGTTCTTCTGGCCAATTCAGGCTACAGACAGTGCGTATCGGATGTGGGAAAATTTCTCGGTTCTCCTATCACTCTTGCTAATTTCATTTCAGCTAGAAATCGTTGCATGGGGTACTCTTTTCGACCAAGCAAGCGGACTTTCATTAAACGAAGTGCCTGACCTCCTTGGCTCTCCTACACGACAAATCTTTCTCGCCTCTTGCCAAAAACATCTCTAACACTTCTGTAAATCTCATCCTTTCCTCTCTTATTCGCTCTGATGGTTCTGTTGTAAATTCTCCAACTGAAAAGGCCAATCTTTTCAGCCTCCTATTTTCCTCTTAACTCAACCCTGGACGATTCTGGCATTCCTCTTCTCCTCCTTCCTCCTCTCAAGTGTCTATACTTTACCTGCGAATACATTCGATCCGCGTACAATGGGCCTCCTGAAATCTGTGAAACGTTAGGAATGCGGGTGGACCGGATGGTTCCTCTCCGAGTTTTGAGAAGTGTGCTTCCATGCTGACCCCACCCCTCGTTCAACTATATCTTCTATGCCCAAATTAGCACTTTCCCTCGTGTTGGAAGCACGCACATGTCCAACTATTCCGAAAAAGGAAGACGCTCTGATCTTTCTAACTATCGCCCTATAGCTTCACTTGTATTCTATCCAAAGATCTTTGTAACCCTTCTCAACCCTTACTTCTTAAGACCATCTGGAATCTCATTCCCTTCTTTCCGATCGCAGTACGGCTTTCGGCGTATTCGAGGTCTACTAGCGATATACTCTTTCCTATTTTAAAGATTTTATGGTTTTTTCCCGCCCTCAGGAACTACCGGGGAGACTTGCGTGTGGGCGCTTGACATATTCATAAGCATCTGAACCGGTATGGTAAACGGCCGTCAACTGCTCTCCAAGCTCCCTCCTTTTGGTTTTCTTCTTCTCTTTGCTTACTTAGTCTAGCTTTCTTTCAAATCGCATCAAATATTGCTAGTGTTGATGGGGGACTTCTTTTTCAGTCAGTAGTGGTGTTTCCTCAGAAGTTTCTGTCATTATCTTCCTACTTTATTCTGCTTTTCATTAATCAATCTTCTCACCTGTTGCAATCTAACTCTATCACTCATATGACGAGACTAACCCTTCATTCTTCACATTTCAATCTGCTTCCTCTTTTAATTTTCTAGAATTGGCCTCTCTCGTTTAATCTTTCTGATTCTACTGCTCGCTGATTCTGGATAGAATTTCAGGGTGGGGTCGTCTCAACCTTGTGAAATTTAAGTTTCTTTAAAAACAACTTCTACAATTTCACTATTTAGACACCTTCTAACTTTCCCTATCTCTTTCGACGGTTCTCCGTCTCTTCCTGTTGACAAATATAAACATCCTTGCCTTAACATAAACAAAAAATGTCTTGGAAAACCTCACATCACAACGGTTTGCTAGGGTGGCCTCAAGGAAACTAGGAATTCTGTTAGACTGGGAGACTTTTTTTCCTCTTCTGTTACTCCAGCTATCACAGGTTTCATCCCCTTGTATGGAGTACTGGGCTCTCATTATCTGGGATAGGTTCTGGTTTCATTGCCGGCTTTTGATAGGGTAGAGTCAAAGGCCAAAAGGCTTATAACCTATCCTGCTACTTTCCTAGTTCACTTGACCGCTCTATCTTTGGCGGCGCGATGTTGGGTGCTTTATCTTTTTTCTACTAGGTACCGTAGCGGCAAGTGCTCGAGGGAACCTTCCACTCGCGTACCACACCTTTACGACGCCTCGTAGCACAAAGACGTGCTGTGTCGGCACATGAAGTTTTTGTTTGATATTCTCTTAACTCGCAGACTAGTTCGCTGGCGGTGCTTCTCTTTCCTGCCATCTCTGTTCTGTGGAATCTCTTTTCCATCTTCCGTGGGGATTTTTTTTCTCCCCTAAAAACCCTCAATTTTTTTAAAAATCCCTTTTCCCTCCCAAACTTTAAAATCTGCACTGTCCTCATCTGCGGTAATTTGCGGTGCAACTGTAAAAAAAATAAAAATAAATAAGGTTTTAATTAAGGAATTTATTAAGCTAGCTGAAACCCACAAGAATGGCATCTCGCGACGGGTCGAATGCCTTTCTAGATCATTTAAATAAGCTAACGAGGAGCTTTGCTCCGCGGTGACAAAAAACAGATTCAACTGATGGAAGCCGCTTATCGAGCAACCCCTGGCAACAGCACTGTTAGTGACGATGGTGGCTTTAAAGCAAATAAACCTACTGAAGATGAAGCGGTCTGGAATATGTTAGACTTTTGAATAGTTCATCGGTCGAAACTTGCATTGACATCTTTCATCTCAAAGGAACTCACACCAAAGGACACCCATCGAAAAAAACCTGAAGAGACAGTCATCGAGGAGCACAGATAATTTAAATTTGCAATCTGTGAAAGAGAGATGAGGCCCTCAACGAAAACATGGAGATGCTGCTACAGAAGAGAATCCTATGCGGTGGCATGAAATGGGCCAAGGTTTTCATTAATATCAGTGCTTGCAAGAAAATATATCAGCCCGTCCTCGTCAGTCGAGAGCAAGCGTATTTTTAGTGTAGGTGGGAATGTAAACACCCAAAAGAGGTGTTTTACAGATACTAGTGATAGCTTAATGTTTTTGCATCACAAATTTGAGAATTTTTGAATTTGAGTCATTGAATGTATCTAACTTTAATTTAAAGGAGTAGGTATTATTATTATGACAATGGCTGAGTAATTTAGGTAATTTTTATTTTTTTGTTTTTTCAGTATATAAAATGAGTCTCTTCTTTCATTAGTGTATTCTTTATATTGTCGCTAATTAAAGATCTTCTTGTAATTGTAATCATGGTTAACATATAAAAGCTAGTAGCTAAACTCTGTTAACACTTACTGGAAAATGGAAATGGAATAATTTTTTTTGAATAAACACAACATAAAAAAGTTATTAATTAATATTATATTGGCATTTATTATTCCTTAAAAGATACTATTTTAATTTATAAAAAATAATCATACTTGGGCACTACCAAATTGAAATAAATGACTAAGTATGGGTTGTACAATTGTACAGGGAATGCAATCCTGAGTTTCCCTAGCAGTACACAAATGTTTCATCTTATTACTTGGGTATTTATTATATTAATTAAAGTATCCGTATCTTTTAGGGAAACTAAAATAATATATATATATATAATATAATATATATATATATACTATAATATATATATATATATATATATATATATATATTATATATATATACTATATATAATATATATATATATTATATATATAATATCCACCTATTGAGTATTTAAATACAAAACAATAAATGTGTTGCCATCAAAGGGAGGAATGTTGTCCAAGGTGAGATGTTTTTCAGGCGCAAAGGATTAACGGCTCATAAGTTGCTGCTTACTAAGTCATCATGATTCCTTGCCAGGTTTAGCTGAGTAAAGAAAACAAAAAGAAAAATATTAACTTTAAACAATCTAACTTGGTATAATATATATTCATTATTAAATATTTATAATATATATTCTATTATATAATATATATATATATATATATATATATATACTATATATATATATATATATATAGTACTATATATATATATAATGAATGACAGTAGGTTGGTTAAGCGGATGTATAGTGTGAGTGTGTTTGGGAACCGACCGGCTGGGAGACCGAAGAGAAAGGGATTGAGTGGTGAACGAATGTCTGAAGGAGAGAAATGTTGAGTTTGGCAGAGGCGAGAATAAAGGTGCAGAATAGAGTGACTGGCGGGGTTTTGTATGGGGGCATGGTTGTTGGCCCCACCTGGGCCAGGGGAATTGGAACCTTACATCTGACGATTTACCATAGTAGGGGTCCGTCGCGGTCCCGTGAATGCTCAGGGTGGAATTTTTCTGTCTGTGACGAGCTTCCACTAATTTCATAATGTAAGAGGGGGCGGTAAGGCTGGGCTTTCTTTCGAAGACGTTTGTCATGATCTCCTACCTTTTCTTTCCGATGCTTGTACAGCACCTTCCCCCAATCTTGGGCAAAGAGAAGGTGAAGAAAGAAAGAAAGATATAATATATATATATATATATATAATATTATATATATATATATATATATATATAATATTATATATATATATATATAATATATATATATATATCTATATATATATATATATATATAATATCATATATATATATATAATAATATCCCTGGTATTTTTGGTCGAAAGAGTGCGTCGAGTGACTGAAGGAACTGATTGGTGAAGAACAAGGTGAGGTTAGGAGTGTTAGAGGATGTGTGGATCAAATCTTTGCATGAAGCAAATGAATGGAGAAATGAGGGAGAAAGAATAATTGTATTTAAGTTTTATGATTTGCAACAGGGGGAATGATAGGGTTAATAGGGAAACTCTATGGAGGTTGTTAGTGATATATGGTGTTGGTGTAGGCCTTCTGAATGGAATAAAAGTATGATGACGATAGAGCGTGTGTAAAAATAAATGGTGTCAAAGGTGATTTGTGGTTTAGTATTAATAGCGCAGTGAGAAAAGGTTGTGGTTGTTCCTTGGTTTTCATTATATATGGATGGGGGTTAGAAAGAATTAGAGTAGGGTGGCAGGAAATGGTGTAGAATGATGGAGAATGGAGATGAGTGGAGGGGTGCCCTACTTTATTATGCGGATGATTTGGTTTTTGTGTGCGAATCTGAGAGAGTTTGAGAGGAATTGGTAGAGAGATTTTGGCAGGGGGTGTGTAAAAATAAGGGTTTGAAAGTAACGTAGTAAAAGTAGGTTATGGTTGTGGAGTTGAGGTCAGTCTCAGTGGTGAAGTTATGTGATGGTGAGGCAGCTGGAACAAGTGTCCCGAGTTTAAATTTTTAGGGTATACTGTTGGATGAGAAGGGAACGGATGATGCAGAGTGTAGTAGGAAAGTTGTGAATGGCAGGTAAGTGGGTTTTGCAAATAAATCATTGGTGGATGTAATGGGACTAAGTGTTGAGTGCGCTTACGGGGCTTGGCATGAGGGTATGTTGTACCTGTGTTAATTTTGTATAGTAGTGAGACTATGGTCTTGGAATAAGAGTATAGATTAAAGTTCAATGTGTTCAGATGGACCACTTAGGGGCGTGCTAGGCCGTCAAGCTATCCTTAAGAAAGATGAGGATGAACGTATTAGAGAGTTGTGAGGTGTGGAAAGGGGTAAAAGAGAGAAAATGAACAGTATGTTTTGAGTGGTTGGTTTATGTGGAAAGGATGTAATGAATAGTTCGGTTTGGTTAAGCGGATATATAGTGGTGAGTGTGTTTGGGACCGACCGGCTGGGAGACCGAAGAAAAAGTGGATTGATCATTATAGGAATACCAACAATGTCTCGAAGAACGAAATGTGAGTTTGGCAGAGGCGAGAATAAAGGGCATAATAGGAGAAGGAAATGGCGGGGTTTTGTGAGGGGGTAAATGGTTGTGGCCCCACCTGGGCCAAGGGATGAACCTTACACTGACGATCTACCATAGTGACGGTCCTCCGTCCGTGAAGCTTTAGGGTGGATTTTTTTTACTGCGACGAGTTCTACTAATTAATGGGTACAGAGGGGGGGAGGTAAGGCTGGGCTTTCTTTCGACTTTTGTCATATTCTTCTACGCTTTTCTTTTTCCGCTGCATGTTTAATGTCACCTACCTCAGTCTTTGGGAGAAAAAGGTAGAATGAAGAAGAAGAATATATATATATATATATATACCATTAATATATATACTATATATATAATATTATATAATATATATTATATATATATATATAAATATCTTATCTATATTATATATATAATATATATAATATATATATATATATTCCGGTATTTATAATATATATATATATATATATATATATATATATTATATATATATCTATTATATATATATATATATATATATATATATATCTATATATATATTAATATATATAATATATATATATGAATATATACATATATATATATATATATATATCTATATAATATATATATATATATATATATATATATATATATATATAATATATATATAATATATAATAATATATATATATTATATAATATAATATTTGTTTCAACTATTTTAGGATTTGTGGTTGGATAAAAAGGAACATAGATGCAGAATGTAAGTAGGAAAGTTGTGCAATGGTAGAAAGGTGGCTGTTGCAATTAAATCCTTGATGGATGTAAAGAAACTAAGTCTTGGTAACGCGCTATGGGTTTTGCAAAGGGTATATTGTACCTGTGTAATGTATAGTAGTGAGACTATGGTCTGGAATAAGAGGTATAGATCTAAAGTACAATGTGTTCAGATGGACTATCTTACGTGCGTGTTAGGTGTGAGAATTGATAAAATGAGGAATGAACCCATTAGGGAGTTGTATGATGTGAAGAAGGGCGTAAATGGAAGAATAAACGACGAGAGTACATCGAGATGGTTTGGCCATACGGAAAGGATGGATGATAGTCGGTTGGTTTTAAGCGGATGTATAGTGGTGAGTGTTTGGGAATCGACCGGCTGGTAGACTGAAGAAAAAGTGGATTGAGTCAGTAAAGGAATGCCTGAAGGAGATAATGTTAGTTTGGCAGAGGCGAGAAGAAAGTTGCATAAAGAGTGAATGACGGGGCTATGCCCAGGGGATGAACCCTGGACAAGAGATATGAAGAAAGAGACTTTCCAAAATTGGGAAAACGAAGTAAAATACACGCAAACGAGAGTTTTTAATCTTAGTTTTAGTTTTTACCTAGTCTTTGTTCATCTTCGTTTTATTGTTTTAAACACATGAATTTAATTTATTTATTTTAATAGTTTTTTTTTTAATTTTTTATTTTATTTTACAGAAAATTAAATAATTTAACCATGGCCTCCTTGCATCGTAAGAAATAAGTTGTGACTAAATTAACTTCAACAGCTTAAGTTTTCACAGTTGTCTAAAGTTATAGTTAAGGAAAGAATTCGCTCAACACCCGATATTCAGATATCTCCACCAGGAATAAGCAACAGCAAGAAGTATATTCGTAGCTTTAATTCTGAATGGTACCAACGGAAAAGTTGGCTTTGCGGCTGTGATGTAAAATATGCACTGTTTTGCTTCCCGCGTTTGCTGCTTGGGGGATGGTGTAACGTGAGTAATAGACAACATAAATGCCAGTCCACCAATCAGAGAGCCGTATTCCTCTGATGACATTAATCTCCTCCCCTTGTTGTTGTTGTTGTTGTTGTTGTTGTTGTTGTTGAGCGTGGCACACACAAAAACACACACAACGGTTAAAAAAAAAAAAAAAAAAAAAAAACATTTCTGACCGCACGTACCCTACTAATTCTTAGCTATGACCGCACTTATCTAAGGGATGTTGAATAATATGTCTTCCTCCAGGTAAGTGCCCCAATTGAAATGAGGTAGGATGGTATGCTGAAGCCCAACAAGGAACTCGGTACTCAATATTGGTTTTCCGTCATTACTTTCATTAGCAGAGATAACATGATTGTACTACTCACTACTCATCAAAAACAAACATTTTTGTCTACAATGGAAAAGCTGGAGAAGGCATTGAATCTAATACACTACAGGGATTTGAATACATAATATATGAGTCAAATGCATCAAGATTAAGCACACAAGAGCTAAAATTATGGTCTATAATGCATCTGCTCCTACACCCTCAGCAGAATTTAAGTCTGTAAAAATGAGAGTACAGCCTATCTCTGACAGAAGAATGAGTGGAAACTGGCTCCAAGGTGTAATTCAGTATTTTTCGCACTAAAGAAAAACCAATGACATATAAATCTGAGGTTGCAAGAATAACCAGATCCGCAAATTGCCATCAAGAAAAGTGGTGCTAAGAGTTTGGGTTGCTTAATAAGAAGTTGAACGTAGGTGACCATCAAAATTTGTCTCGAACCGAAAGAAGCATATGCACCTCGGATACTAAATTAGGATTGGAGAGAAAATAAAAGCTCACGATTCGAGAATCAGAAGTAGTAGAAATTTGATTGCAAAACTT
>JABUQX010018180.1:0-17027 GCA_015478945.1 Trachelipus rathkii
TACTCACCCTATACATCTTTAATCAACTACTATATCCATCCTTCTCTTTACATTTCATCTCAAAACTTATATATTCTCTCATTTAGACCTTTCTACAAAAACACAACTCTCTAATAATCAATTCTTCTCACACCTAAACACTCCCTTATAGAATTGTCCTTCTGAACTTATGGTGAAAGGAAAAAAACTCAACGCTCGTTTTTTCATGATAATAAGACACCAACCTAGAAAAAACAAGTAATAATTTGGGTTTTTTCTAATTAAGTGTGGAATTACATTGGAACAATATCTTACAAATCATTAGCAGAGTGTTATGATATGAGACGTTATAGAGTTGTTTAGCCTGTAATAAAGGAGTCTCGTTAGCAACTATTCAAAATTTTCTATGGTTATACAAAATTAAGACCTTTTGCAATGTGATGTCAGTATTTAAAAAAAAAAAAAAAAAAAAAAAAAAAAAAAAGTTACACCTCACGGGCATAGCCCTATTCACAGGAGGAACTTCTCTAAGGTAATTTCTACTAAGGAGCCGAACCACGACCTTAGCCTATGCAAACTCCGCACTTACCGTTTGACCACGGTAGCGCTTTGGCTTATTATATTTCTTATGTTTCCACTTTCAGTAACATTTTATCATAATTATAATCAGAATTTATAAATGCCCACTGTGAAAAAGTCGTTGACTGTAACTTTTAAGAAATAAAAGTTGCAAAGGCGACTCGCATGAATATAACTTCTGTCTGTGTACGACGTGCAAAAAACTAGTTAATTTAGTACTCATCTAGAACTAGGGAAATTCTGTAAGAATTTTGCCAAGCTGAGAAAGTTAAATATGAAAAGTAAGTTAAAGCTTAAGATTCCTGTTACTGCCCCTGCTCCTTCACCATTCATTCTAACACGATACTTCATACGACTGAGATATCAGACTTATCAGTCATATCAAAATATAATGTGGTGATGCACCGCCTGATGAGGGCCAGTGATAATGGAGGTGACGTTAGATCACAGCACAGATCAGTACTCCGGATGTAGTACTGTGACTGGTGGTCTGGGGCGGAGGGACTAGTATATAGTTAATCAAACGTGATTTCAAAGCCAGAATATTTAATTTAGTCATCACTCATCCTTCTTCATTTATAACTGAAGAAAATGGAAAAAGAAAAAAGTATTTGTATGGCCAGATTAGTGGCTAGAGGGTTTGAGGAAGAAAAGGAAGATAAAATGAATGAGGCACCAACTTGATCAACAGAGGTACTCAAACTAACATTGGGAATAATCAATCATTGTAATTAGGAATGTAAAACATTGGATTGAAAACAACCTATCTGTAACGAAAAGAAATATATGATAAAATATAATAGAAAGGTAGTTTTGCAGTTTTATAAATCATAAGGAAACATATTGTTTAACTTCAAGTATCCAGTTATATTTGAAGAAATGAAAATTACTCAAGTGAAATATCATTATAGCCTCTTGATCTATTTCAACATAAGACATTTAATGAAAAAATACGAAAAAAACTGAAAAAAAAAACGAAAAAAACCTGGGTAGTTGGGTAAACGTTTTTTTTCCAAACCCTAGTCTGAACACATTATACTTTAAATATATCTATATCTCTTTTCCAGACCATAGTTTCACTATATACATTAACACAGGTAACAGCATATCCTCGAGTAAGACCTTAGTCACTCAAGCCTTAGTCCCCTACAATCCACCAAGAATTAATAATGCAGCAGCCACCTTCCTGTAATTCACAACTTTCCGTCTACCACATCTTGGCCTTCATCCATTCCCTTTTTCATAGAAACATACAGTATATCCTAACATATTTAAACTCAAGACGAATGTTCGAGCTTTCTCAAACCATCTAGATACTTCAAACTAGAGACTGTCTTCCCTCACAACCATAACCTTACCTTATCTACGTTTACTTCAAAACCCCTCCTGTGACATACCCTACCAAACCCGTCTACCAATCCTTTCAAACTCTTTCAGATTCCCGCCACACAAAACAAATCATCAATCATATAATAACACGTGTTTGATCAATCTCTTTCCATTCTTTCAGATTCATGGTTCTCCACTCAACCTTTCATAACATCCAAATAAACTCCACTCCATATACAAATTGAATAACCAAGAGGAGACATACAACATATCCCTGCCTCACTCTTCTATTATATTAAAACAAATCAACGTTTGACTATTTATTCTTAACATCCTGCTTCACTATCATTTATAACAAAACAGTACCGTACTTGTGAATCATTCCATTTCAGAAGCTTACCACCAAACACCATGTATATCACTAACACTGGCCGTAGAGCTTCCATATTATTAATCTAATCATACGCCTGTGCAAATCCAGTAAGACCTAAACTACAGATTTATTTCATTGTGAATCAAATAAAAGAACCAAATAGACTTATGCTTTCAAAAATGTAACAATATAATAATTACACAGGAAGTCCCAATGATAAACGCAGCTTGTTCTTCACCACATCAGTCCTTCAGTCACTTGACGCCACTCTTCGCCCCAAATACCAGACATATATCCTTCACTCACAACACCTTAATAAACTAATTCCCTTATAACTTCCTACAGCTACCTTTATCCCCGCTTACCTTTATAGAGTCCTAATATTATTTCTATCTCCTTCCAAAAATCCTCAGAACCGCTATACCCTCCATAAACGCTGCATATCATACAATATCCAATCCTAATCAATTACACATACTGCAAATATAATCAATATAATAATAGAATATATATATATATACTATACTATAAATAGTATATAGGATTATATATTATATATCATACTATATTATATATAACTCTAATATACTATAAAATACTATATACTTATACTACTACTCATTAACTAACTAGCTAACTAACAACAATAATAACATAAACTAATTACTATATAATAATATATATACATAACAGATTAACTTTGTCATTTTCAAATAGTCTACAATAACAAAATACATACCTATACCTTAGACTATACATCACTAAAATATCGCTAAATTGAAATTTATTTAAAATTACACATATAAGAAATCATATCAACTACATAGGAAAATTATAACAAAAAACAACAAAAAAAAAATCATTTAGGTGAAAGTTAAGAAACCAAACTGTACTTGACAGAATAACTTTCCAATTTTCAAAGCACAACAAAAGTAGCCAGTAACAAGTACACTGGGTTTTAGATACTGCAAATACAAGTAGATGTACCAAAAGAAAAAATATACTTATAAATTAAATAAAAAGTACTTATACTTGAACCCAAGCCTGATTATATATATATTTATGATTAAGATTATATAATATTATGTAATAAGATGAAGAATATATATATTACCTATATATAACCAATATTATATATATATATATATACTATACAGTATATATAGTAATATAATATATATATAACTCTTAATATACTATTAAATATACTATACTATATCCAATATAGTGCATATGGGAGGCAACGATTCATAAAATTTGCAGAAGGAACAAAAATGGTCATGTGGAACAAAATATATTTACAAAATTTTTTTGTTACTCTCTCTCTCTCTCAATCTCTTCTCTAATCTGCTAACAAAATATAAGTTAGATAATAATAATATCTATATAATTACTTATATAAGTTAATACATATATATATATATATATATAATAAAAAATATATATATATATCATAATAAATATGATATATATATATAAATATATATATATATATATATATAGTAACAAGCTTAAAAACTCGGTCATTGTTGAAATTGTCCGATTGTTGAAAATATATCACACAAATTATACATTAACCTCTAATTTTAATAATAATAATATTAATGATTTCTTTCCAAAATAAGATAGATTAAGGAAATGAGGCAGACATGTTTGTGTTTACAAGTTGAGTATAGATAGCCACAATTATTCTAAGCTCAGTTTTATCATGTTGGATTCAGTAACATTTAAATGATAAGAGGAGCTGTAATCAGTTGACTGGGACTAGCAAGTCATTCCTTCTCAACTAAAGAGTCCTGTTCTCCCTCATAAACCATCTGCCGTCGTCTTTGCTTTGTCTTCTGTCCATTCAGGCTAGAGGACATGCCTTGTCGCGGGTGTAAAATTTCTTGTTCTCCATTATCACTCTCGCCATTTTCATTCAGCTAGAAATCATTTGCAGCGGATACTCTTCGACAAGCATAAGCGGCTTTCATCAAACAAAAGTGCGGTAACTACCTTGGTTCTCCTACTGACAAACTTTTCTGGCCCTTTGCAAAAAACATCTCTAGCACCTTTTATAAATCTGCCATTCTTCTGATGGTTCTGTTGTTAATTTCTCAACTGAAAAAGGCTATCTCTTCGGCCTCTAGCTCAACTAACTCAACCCTAGACTATTCTGACATTTCTCTTCCTCCTCCTTTCTTCCTCTCAGGTGTCTATGCCTTTTGCCTAATTACATTGATCGGTGCATAGCTTAATCTATTAAGGATAGGAAGGTCAGGTGGCCCAGATGCATTCCTCCCCAGCGTTTTGAGGGAGTGTGCTTCGTGCTATCCCCGCCCCTCTTTCAACTATACTCCCTATGTCTCAATACTAGCACTTTCCCTCAAGTGTTGAACTCGCTCCTATGTCCAACCTTCCGAAATACAGAAGCCGCTATGATCCTAAAACTATCGCGCTATACGTCTCACCTCTGTATTTAGCTAAGATCTGAAAAACCCTTCTCAACTCTCACTCTTAGATTATCTGAAACCTCATTCCCTTCTTTCTGACATAGCCAGTACGGCTTTCAGCCTAGAGTTTCTTTGGCGATATAACTTTCCTATCTAGAGCCGCATTTGGTTTTCAGCTATTAAACTACAGTGACTTGCATAGATCAACTTGGAATATCCAAAGCATCTTACCAGTATGCACACGCACTGCTCTCCAGCTCCCCTCCTTTGAGTTCCTCTTCTCTTTGCTTGAATCTATGTGCTAAGCTTTCTTTCAAAGATCTCTAAATATCGCTGGTTGTGTGATGGGCGACTTCTTTTTTCTTCAATATGGTGTTCTTCAGGGTTCTGTCTTATCTCCACCTTCCATTAATGATCTAGCTCACCGGCACAGTCTTACCCATATCGCCGCTCATATACTGGATGATCGGCCTTCCATTTTCTACTGATTTTAATTGTATCTTCTTTAGAATCCACAGTTATCTCAAAAATAACTTTCGGTTTCTACTCTTGCTGCTCCTAATAGGTTATCTGGATTGGTCGTCTCAGGGTTGGGAACATTCATTTTTTGAAAAACTAAACTTCTACAACCTCTTTTTGAAAAACTAATTCTAACCTTCCTTTCCCTATCGACGAGTGCTATTGTTCTCCCGTAAACAATAAGAACATTCTTTGTCTTAACATATAAAATCCAAAAAAAAATGTCTTGGAAGCCTCATGTCACGATGCTACGGTTGGCTCAAAGAAACTGCGATTACTGTTTAGCCTAGCAAGATATTTATTCTTTCTTCTTGTTATAAAAAGATTTCAATCCCCTTTGTATGGAGTACTCTCACGTCTTGGGTGGCTCTAGTTTTTATCTGTCTTTGGAATCAAGTTAAAGGCCCAAAGCTTATAAAACTGTTCTAGTTGGTGCTTTATCTGCTAATATAATTACGACACCCCAGCGGCAAGTGCTCGAAGCGTAAGCTTTATTCATGTTTGCTTACCACCAACCTTTTACAAACGCCTCAAGCACAAGATGCGTACCACACACAAGTTTTGTGTTATATTGTAAACTCCCAGGCTAGTTCCGATGGTGCTTCATTCTTTCCCGCCACCTCTGTTCTGTGGAATTCTTCTTCCATCTTCTGTACGTCCTGTTGAATTATAATCTCCCCTACTTATAAAGCCTGCTTCTGTGCTCATTTGCGTAATTTGGGCTATAGGGTGAACTTTTGAGCGTTTCTAGCACCGCCTTCCTTTGATATGGCCCCGATTCTTGCAGGATCTTGAAACATGTAAAAAAAAATCTTTAGAGAAAAGGACTCAGGTGGAACAATCAATCTGAAGCCCCTTACTCACCCCATCCAAAACATCATTTCAGATGTATCCCAGAAAATCAGCACTCTTCAACGATATACCCTGGATGGACTAATATATCGCAAGCCACACTACTTATATTTTTTCATTTTAATTTTAACCTTTAGAATTCTGACCTCACACACACAAAATCTACCATTATAGTACCAACACAAGTCGCTCATCAGAATGCAAATCTTTCTATCCCCCATCTCATTCTATTCCACACCAACCACTAAACACTTTTAACACCACAACCACTCATATTTCATGATATGTAGATAAAAAATCTGTGTCTCTTTAAGAGTTGTCTGAGACATGAGGTGGATAGGAACGCATAACGAGAAAGGGAAACCATTAGGGCACTGGAAATGTCATACATATCCATTAAATCAATAATGGGTATACTATACTTAGGAGTTGTACCGATTGACCAGTAAAGAGAGCCGATACCGGGATACTCTTTTGTTTAAGTTGCCATGCTGAATACTGTATGCTAATTTAATATAATAAACACAGTATATAAGATAGTAACATTTGTGACGCTAGGCAACTCATAGATTTCAGTCCCTGTACAACCGAAGACTTATTCATTTCATTTTCATATTGGTTGTGCCCAAGTATATTTATTTTATTAACTTTAACAATAGGATCTTTAAGGAATAATAAATGCAAATTATTAATCTAATAACTTTATTTTTTTATGTTTGTGTTATTTCAAAAAAATAATTCGCATTTACATTTTCCAGTACAGTATTTAATTCAATTTCAATAACAATTTATCAGTAAAATGAACAATATACATTATTAATTTTAACATGTTAGGTACAACATTATATATTATTTCTAAAGCTGCTACTAATTGCAAACACAATGAGTGTCCTTTGAGCCCCAAAATATAGTACCTGGTGTATTAAAAAGAATGGGTATAAGGATGAGTTAATGTAATCTGCATACATTTTTGAATGGAGATTTACAATACAAATCAATCACATAATAATAATTATAATATAATGTAATAAAATTTTCAAGATATAATAATAATTACGAAGTAATGAAAGGTACAAATAATAATAATACAATTAATAATAATAATAATAATAAAAAATAATAATATATAATAATAATATATAATAATAACTAATAATAATAAAATATTAGAACTACATAATAATATAATACATAATAATAAATTATAATATAATAATAATAATAATAATAATAATTTTAAAATAATTAATTAAATAATATAATATTCAAAATAATAATAATAAATAATAATAATAATAATAAATAATAGTAATAATAATAGTAAATAAAATAATAGAATAATATAATAATAATAATCATATAATAAATTTAATAATAATAATCAATTAATATAATAACAAAAATAATGATAATAATACTAATATTAATATAAACAAATAAACAAATAATAATTTAAAACAATTATAATAATAAAAATAAATAATAAAAATAATAAAAAATAATAATAATAATAATGAAGAAATAATAATAATAATAATAATTAATATAAATAATAAGAATACAGTAATAAAAAAATAAATTAACTAATTATAACACTAATACTAAGTATATACCAGTATTATATTATATATATATATATATATATATAATATATATAAGATATATATATATATATATATATATTATATATTATATATATATATTATTATAAATTAAAAATAATAATTAACAGAGTATATATAACAAACTAGGTAACCTAATTAATTTTTCTGAGCAAATCAACCCAAATAAAAAACTAAGTCTTAAAAGGGTTTGGTAAGGGGGGGGGTTAAAAATTTTTTAAAAAATGGTTTAAAAAATATTTCCTTAACCTAAAACCAAATACTAAAAACCCACAAAATATTAAGAGTAGTATACTAAGTAACAACAACTCAAGGTAATGGTACGTTTACTTATACTATATAGATGATGATTAGTTGCTAATTATAAAATGTATAAGGTCGAATAAAAAATGCATAACCAGTAAGAATAATTAAAACATAATAATTAAATAATAATAAGAATCAATAATAATAATAATAAATAATAATAATAAAAATAATATTAGTTATAATTATTTGTTATAAAATAAATAAACAATAAGATATCATTATTATACAAAAATATACAATTAAATATAATAAAAATAAATAAAATAAGACTAATAATATTCATAAAAAATGGACAATACTACTACTACTACTACTACTACTACTAATCAATAATAATAATAATAATAATAATAATGGCTAGGTTGTATGTAGTGGTAAATCGCTTGGTAGCTAGCTTTATTATCCAATGTATTTATTTAAGATAATAAGTTTTTTTTTTTTTTAACAAAAAGATATAGAACAGTTTCACTTTTCTGTCTTTTGGCATTGCGATGTAGTCCACCTGTTTAGGCACTGAAGCATGAATGCTTTTTTTTAGTCTACAGAAGGGTGGGTTTATGAAGTATTATTTCTTAATTTTTTGATTTGCTTGCGCGCCTTGGCCATGGTTTGACATGAAAAATTTGTTAGCAAGAAAGTCGCAGCATTGTATGGATTATTTTTTTGTCCCCAAGTTAAGCATTATAATTTAAATTGCCCTTTAAACAGCAAAATCTTTAATTTTTTCAAAAATGGATTTGATGTGAACGAAAATATTCTTGTATTGCTAATTAGGAATAAATCGCTATTGGGATTACATACAGGGGATTATTCTGAGTTATAGTCGTTACTGTAATAGGAAGAAGAGTAAAGTAAGTGGGATTATTAGTGGCATAGTATATTTCCTCAAGAATGAAAAAGAGTACAATATTTTTTTAATTTTATTAGCAACTATACATGTATCTCGACAGTCTGCTAAAAACTAGGTTGTTAATATGTTCTTAAATGTCAGTGTTTGTTCATAATTGTTAATTCCCAGTATTTTTAGCGATTTGAATAGCCCTTATGCAGTTCTACATTTGTCAAATTAAAAATCTTAAAATCAGTTATTGATTGTTGTTAAAAATAATGCAAGAGCTTTAATTTAAGAAATTTATTGATAAGCTTATTAGCATAATCCATTGTCAATATTTTGTATGACGTGTTCTACTGGCTTTACGACGATAGAGACTCAGCAACTGTTGTCCTTATTAAGTAGAGTATCATCAGCAAATGAGATCTCGAAGACCGTCATGAGAATTGAACAGATCATTTGTATATAATAAAATAGAAAAGTCCGAATAATTGAGCCCGGTGAGTACGCTGGTTGAATGTTTTGAATGTGATTGAATTTGTTCACTTATTTTATGATATTGCAATCTCTCCTTTAAGTAGCTCTTAAACCATTGTAAGTTTGTCCCCTCCAAAAGCACCATTTGTTCATTTTCTTGAGTAGATATAGTAAATGAATAACTATTCTAAGTCTAAGGAAATTCTAAATAATAAATAATAAACAGTAAAGCTGTCTATATTTCTAATATTTCTATGTAAAGTTTATCGGTTAAGCAAATGAGGGCATCAGCAGTTGAGCGTCCTTTCTAAATCCAAATTGTGAATCATTAAGAATAATGTTTGATATAAAATATTCAGTAAATATTGAGACATTATTTTTGTCAAATATATTATAATCATTTTTGATAGATATTGGTATGTAATTTTTGCTAGGCAAAGGTCTCTTTTTAGGTATAGGAATCACCTTTGCGGTCTTGAAAATATTTGGGAAATTCCTGTCAAAAATGATTCATTAACAGTGTTTTAAAGGTGGGGCTATTATGTCAGCAGCGACGTTTGAGGTAATGGTTGGGAAGAATGAACATCACAATTTTGTTTCTTAATCAGCATTACCTTCTTTATCTCTGAGACAGTGATGTGAATAAAAGGAAAAATGGGACTCGTAGTCTGGGAGAAAGTTTCATATGATATGTTTGACTAAATTGCGTTACTATTTACAAGTAGTATATCGTTTTTAGCCCTTCTGCGAATCTTATTTGGTTCGTTGTTAACTGCTTGTTTAATTCAGTTGCTTGTATACATTGTGAGTTTTTTTTTTGGTTATTGCTAAATTTACTTGATTAAACCCAAGTGGCTCTTCGATCTTTGTTGCAATCCTGAAATTTGCTCGAGTAGTGTTTTCTCTTAGCTTTCTTAAAGAACGCCTTAATTGCTTTCACATATAGTTAACACTTGGAAGGTATAATTGGTTTTTATAGTTTGGGTTAGGGTTATATGTTTTTTTATTAGAGTTTAAGCAAAGCTGGTGCTAGCCAGGAGTTATTGAATCTTTAGCGCCAAGTTTTCGTTTGAACAGAAGTTTTAGTACTAGCTTTATATGAATTTAACATATAATATTATATTACAAGAACATTCTTTAACTAGACATACAATATAAAGAATAAAATAAATGAAAGAGAGATGCCAATTAATCAGCTAAAAGACAAAAAAAAAAAAGCTATTATATTAAAACCATGACAATAATAATAATATCTTTAGAAAAAAATATTATTAAATAAATGCAAATAAAAAATTTCCAAATTGTGATGCAAAAACTTAAGCTTTCACTAGTGTTCTCGCGAAGCCTGTCTTTTTGGCAGGTGTCTACATTCCAAATTACATCTAAAAATACTGCCGCGCTCGACTGATAGAGGGCAGATAAATATTGCTTTCAAGCACTATAATAATGAAACCTTCGCCCATTTTCAAGCAACCACATGAAAGGATTCCCTTCATGTAGCAGCATCTCCAGTTTTCTTAGAGCCTCATCTCTTTCACAGATGGCAAATTTGAATTTTGCTCCTTGATACTGTCTCTTCAGTTTTTTCGATGAGATTCCTTGGTGTGATTCCTTTATGGAAGTGAATGAGATGTCAATGCATTTCGCCATAACTATCCAAAGTCTACTATATCCCAAATCCTTCTCATCTTCAATAGTTTATCTGCTGAAAATCACCTCATCACTCCTCCGTTACCTATTAAGTGATGTGCAGGTGCTCGGTTTACAGCGGCTTCCACTTCTGTGAATCTTTTTTTTTGTCATGCGACAAAATCCTCGTTATGCTATTTAAATGCATTCTAAAGTGGTTCACCGTGCTTAAATGCAATTGCTTGTGGGGTTATCAGTAAGCTTAAGAATTCCTTATTAGAAACCTTTTATATATCGAAACTAGGTTTATTATTGAATCTAAAAGTTTCTCATAATTCTTCCCTCAAAAGTAAGACGTATTGGCCCATATTACAACCCATACTGCATACCAAGAAAATGGCCGATACTGCCGATTCCGAATACATATAAAATCCTAGACATCCAAATATCCAAAATTTTCAAAAAGTGAATCTCAAATTTTCTACCAGGCAGCATAGCCCAAGTACCTAGCAAAAAACCATCTACTAAAAACTAAAAACAATATTAACTTATATACAGAGTAATCCAGGGGGCCATTTTGTGACTTATTACATCTAGGTTTCGTCTAGTTTTAAACGCATAAAACACTTTTATATAATATAATTATATATATAATATTAATTAATATTTACTACTTATATATATAATATATATATATTATCATATATATATATATAAATATATATATATAGATACACCATCAGCATTGAGTCGCGGGCTGAAGCATTCACGCCAGGCGGTTTCGCTAAACAAACGCAATGCACGTAAGATGCGCCATTGAAGGATGGCCAGATAAATCTTTGCATATTATATAATATATATAATATATATATATATATATTATTAATATATATATATATATATATATATATATATATATATATATATATATATTTATATATATATATATCAGTTTCCATTTAATTTTATTTTTAAAAACGAACAGTGAATACGAATAGGGTAACCACATAGATAGCATGAGCCGAGGGGTTTTCTCGGCCTTCCTGGGGACGACAGCTGGGACCTTCGTCCCCTCCTCTGTCCCCTTCGGCTCAAACCCCCTAAAAATTTTAGGTAAATCCATGTTTGGGAAAATTTCACAGCATCTAATTCATTCTTTACGTTAAACACAATTGAATCTAAAACAGAGTTTAAAAATTTCAACTTTCGGGTCGTTTTCCGAGAAAACCAAATCGTGAGAACTTAACGATACGTCAGGGGGTAAATTACCATTTATATATTATTATATATATAATTATATTATATTATTCATATATATATATTATATAGTATATATATAATATATATATATATTATATATATATATATATGATATAATATATATTATATATTATATATATATTATATATATATTAATATTATATATAATATATATATATATATATATATATATTATATATATTTATTATAATATATATATTATATATATATTATATATTATATATTTAGTATATATTATACTATATATATATATATGATATATACTTATATATATAATTATATATATATATATTATATATATATATATTATATATATATATAAACGAATGTTTTTTGCTACCTTTTTGAATAGTGTCTAAAGCTAAAACATTTTATCTACTCTGATACTATCAGACTGAGCTACATGAAAAATGTTGTCAACTTGACCTTTATGATAAGCTTAATTAGTTAGAATGTATTGGATTATAAAGTTTATGGTATAGATAAAATAGATAAAATTGATTTAAATGAATTTTTTTTAACTTTTTAAGAAGGGTGGTGTGAAGTCTTAAAATTCCTTGACTTGTGGCCTTTTAATTAAAAGTCCATTTGAATGTGATATTTGGATTTAAAAAGGTTATATATTCTTTATATAGGCTACCTAGAATTATAGGAAGAATCTCGAAAATTTTTGTTAATTATTTTAAAATAATTTAAAATTTTTCTTATTTAAAAGGTAAGAAAGATATTTGTTATAACACCTTTTTCATTGAAAAAGATGTTTTTTTAATCTGTTAATAATAATAATAATATTATATTTACTTTATGGTTGCTGAAAATAAGAATTATAAATCATTTTAGATTTTATTTTACATCTTGGAAAGGAGAGTCGATGTTTCTGAGATTATAATTATATTTGAAGGGAAATGGATAAAAGTTTTGAAATTATAATTATATTTGAAAAGAAATAAATAAACGTTTCTTAAATTATAGTTATATTTGGAAAGAAATGGATAAACTTTTCAAAAATTATAATTATATTTGGAAAGAAATGAATTAACGTTACTGAGATTATAATAATATTTGGAGGGAAATGGTATGAAAGTTTCCTGGAATACTATAATAATATTTAGACGGCGAGATAATAACAGTTTAAGATTTATAATATTTTTTGGAAAAAAAATGAATAAATATTTCTGAGATTATAATTATTTTTTGGAAAATAATGGATAATTTTTCTTTATATATTTTAATTACAATTTAAGAAAGGAAAAAAATATTTCTGAATTTATAACTATTTTGAGAAGAAAGATAAATTTTACTGAGGTAATCATTATTTATGGGAAAGGGAAAGAATTTTTTTTTTCTGAAAGAATAATTAATTATTTTGTGAAAGAAAAGTGTAAATGATTTTCTAAGATTATAATTTGTTTGGGAGAAAATGCTTGATGTTATTTATTGAGTTTCTCTGCTCTCTCTCTCCTCTCTCTCTCTCCTCTCCTCTCTCTCTCTCTCTCTCTCTCTCTCTCTATATATAATATAATATATATATATTATATATACTATATATATATATATATATATATATAGTATATATATACGTATATAGTATATATGCTTGTGTGTGTGTGTGTGTGTCTGTATGTGTGTGTGTGTCAAGTCGAAACTAATAAATATTAGGAACCTTGAGACATACAGAAAGAATCGTATTTCAGTTACTCTCTGGCTGCCAGTGACAAATAAAAAGACGAGAGCATGCCTATTGAAACTCAGTTGAATAAGGAAAAGCAAACCTACTGGTGTTGGCCGAGCACCGGATTTTTTTGCGCACCGCACCACTTTTTCGCACCGAGAGGTCGTGCGACCGCACCGCACCCGTACAACACCGCAACCGGGAGTGAATCAGCAAATCCGACCCGGATATATATGATTATTATAGTATTATAATATATATTATATATATATATATATATTATATTATATATATATATATTAAGTATATAGTATATATAAAATTGTATATATGGGAGGGAAATAGCCGCTTCCGAAGAGATAGAGTTACCCACCCATTGGGCATATATGAGTGTTAGAGTAGCATCCCATGGCACTCCCAGTGCCAATTGTTCTTTTCCTTTTGCACTCATATTCAACATTTTTTTTACACTGTAGCAAGCTCTCCCTTATCAATATTTAAAATAGTTACAAATTAAGACATCACAATACTTTTAAAAAAAAATAAAAAATGGGAAAAATGGCAGCACGCGATATCTTGGAGAAGTCTTTGGATGGTTTCAAAAATAACCGTTATCCACCTACTCTAGTACCACTTAAAGGCATTGACAGCCTCGGTGAATGAATTGTGCGTCAAGAAATTGCCTGTCCTGTTTTGATGTACTGTGTCTCATTTCTTTCATCAAGATTGTGTAACCTTCAAGGTGTTTTAAATCTACTATTTTAATTTTTTGTTGAACATCATCTCTTCTCCTCTAAACCTCATTCGTATTTCTTAACAAAACTTAGGTTTTTGAGTGTTCTGAATTCAAGCTCTACGTTGACTTCTACTATCTCTTTCAATTTTTAGCCGAAGACAGTTGTGCCAATATTTGCAATGATGTTTGTTCCCGTGTCTTTGATGTTGAGTTTTTTCGAATATTTCTAATCTAATGGCTCAGTCAACCTGTCAATACTGCCCTATTTCATGTCAGTATATAGTGTCGTCCTCAACTTCAACTGACTATCTATTCTCGACTACTCTAGGTCCCCCTTTAAATTAGAACATTCTCTTCTCTCGCTTCACATTTTCTTTTGAAATCATACGCCTCTCATATACAAACGTTCACCACGGCCAATTGTTTTCCTTTAAATCTCAAGATTACAGTTTGGTTGGAACTTTTGCTACCACTTTTCTTTCCAGAATGAACTCGAGGAGTTAGTGCAGCTCCTACCCGTATCTCTGATATACTTGAATTAACCCAACATTCAGACCTTTTCCTAATCTCTATCCTTCTTCTTATTCTGTTAAATTCTTTCCTCCTCTGGTTCCTCCGATCACCTCATATGTTTTCTGTTCTATATGTTCAAGTCTTTCGTAGGAAAGAAAGACCCCCACCTATTGCGAGAAAACGTTTTTGGCATTCGATGCTGCAAATAGTAGAACGCAGTCCGAGACTTCGGCTCGTGTCTCTTTATTTACTTGGTATAATACATGCTTTTTGGGAAAGGTTCCTTTGGAGTGTGCAAAGCGCATTTTATTTCTCTTTAGCAAGGGACATGTTGAGCCGCATTGATCTTTAACTCACTAAACCGTAAAACCTTGGTTTAACTCTGCTGTTCCATGCTATTAGCTACATGGACAGCGCTTTTAGAATCTATGTCAAATCTTCAAATTCCAGAGAACATTTGAACTTGTATTTCAACAAAATGCGGTGCAAAATTTTAATTCTCCATGACACCTAAAAATTTATTTTCTCAGTATAAAATGGCAATGATCTTACTGGCCCTCTTCTCACGTCCTTTCTGACATTTTTCAAAAAATGTTAACTCAGCTTTGCTTCTTCTTTTTCCTACTTTAGTATGTTCCGACGGCAAACTGCCATTTTACATTCCACTAAATCTGAACTCTTTGCTCAAAACATTTTGGCTTCTAATTCCAACTTAAGACAATTTTGAGATGCAATAACCTCTCTTTCTACAACATATTTATGCTAATATTGTAATTTCTTTTAAAGGTGTTATTTCTGTCCTTACACACACCAACACACACACACACACATCCACACAACACACACCACATCATACTATTATTATAGTATATATTATAATATATTATATCTATATTATATACATATATATAATAATATATATATATATATTATATATATATATGACTGAGGATAGGCATTACTCGCATCACTATCTGTAACAGAAATATAAATGTCCATAAATGGGGCTTGCCCCTTACTTTAGATGGTAATGCAAGTTGTTTACTTCCTTACACGATGAGCTAAAAGGAGGATGCCATTTCCTCTGAAAGGGCGCCTTCTCAGAGGTAACAAGTGCATGTCCCATTCGCGGATCAATAGACCTCTCGCGAATCTCGATCACACTCGTGGTAAGGAGTAACACTCTGTTACCATACTCATGGAATTGTTCAAACGCATTTAGGACAATTATTCTCGTAGAGTGTGATTGCGAGTAATGGCAGTTACCTTATGTATACAAAATGAAGTCTGTTTTACGTTACCTCATGTGACTCTACGCGAGTGTGAGTGGGAGTCTCTGCGAGGTCTATGATCGCGAATGGACATGGCGTTGTTCCTCTGAGAAGGATGTCGATTTCAGAGGAAGTGGCGGTTTCTTTTAGCTCATCATGGTCAAGGGGTAACACTCTTGGTTTACCATCTCAAAGAAGTCACTGAAATCTCTGAAATTTTGATGCGCATCGCACCGCACCAAAATGAGCGCATCACGCACCGCACCGCACCGCACCGCACCCGGTGCATCGGCCTACCCTACAAACTACCATGTTTTCTTGAGTAAAAAATGCTGAATAGTTTGAGGCAAGGAAGGTAACTTTAAAAGATTGTAAATTCTTGTTCGTAAGACTGAAATTTTTCTGCTTATTCAGATAATCAAGAGACTTATCTCCCTTACCTGCCATACTTGCAAATTATTTCTGGCATAAAAGTAGAGGATAGTGAAGCGACTGATAGACTATTAATGAAAAATTGAGAAAATATGGGGTAGAGCAGAACCTATAGAATCATCAACATTAATAGATTTATAGGATGAACAGTGGCCGTCTATAACAGCTTTTGTAGAATATTATTATT
>JABUQX010018181.1:0-12903 GCA_015478945.1 Trachelipus rathkii
TTTAATACTCGAACTAAGCAAGGCATGCTATAGCCTACTCGCGTTGTTAGGATAATCTATATGGCCTAACTACCACAAGTATTATTATTATTGTTGTGAAATATGATCATACCCTGGTACCTTGCACATGTGTATGAGTAAAATAAGTGCATGATTGTTAGGTATGATGAAAAACAAGATATGACATAGTCATGTAAAATTTCATCCTAGATGGAGTAACTGTTCGAGATGAGAGTTCACTTGTCTGCCTTTTAAATGCATTTCAACGTGAACGACATTATTTTTTCAAATGCTGAAAATACCCGTGTTTAAAACTCATTTAAGCAATTTACAGAAATACGATTTCAGATGTTGGAATTTAGGAAGAAATCTTAAATTATCATTTTAGTGTATTGCTTTCACAAAAAGAGTCATAATTTTCAGTTTAGAAGTTAAAAATTTTTTATTAAACAGTTGTTCACATTTAATGAATATATTTTGGTATTTAAAACAAATCAATTGACATTGCATAAAAAACGTCAATTAGACACCTTAAACTATTATTTAAAATTCACTTTTTCTGCATTTGAAATTGCGATTTCATGAACACACTTATTCCCGCGTGACGAAGCTTAAAATCTTCTGTGACTCATTCATTTAAATTTCAAATAATTTCAAATGTTGAAATTTAGGAAAAATCGTACTTTTAAGAGTTCTAAATTTGTAATGTGAAAATTTAAGGAAAACGTGATTTTAGAAGTCTAAAATTTTTTATTAAAACAGGTTTTCACATCTAATGAAATATTTGGTATATAAAAACAAATATTGAAATTTCATTAAAAAATGTAAATTTAAGACACCTAAAACAATTAATGTGAAATTCTCTGTTTCTGCTTTGTTGAAATTGCATTTCAATGAAACACATTATTTTTTCAAATGCTGAAAATACCGTTAAAAACTCAATTTTAAGATTTACCAAATAATTTCAAATGTTGAAATTTAGGAAAAATCGTACTTTTAAGAGTTCTAAATTTGTAATGTGAAAATTTAAGAAAAAGCGTGATTTTAGAAGTTAAAATTTTTTATTAAAACAGGTTTTCACAACTAATGAAATATTTGGTATATAAAAACAAATATTGAAATTTCATTAAAAAAACGCCATTTTAAGACCCTTGAAACTATTAATAAATTCGCTTTTCTGCTTTTTGAAATTGCATTTCAATGCTAAACACATTATTATTTTTCAAATGCTGAAATAACCGTTAAAAACCAATTTTAAGATTACCAATAATTTCAAATGTTGAAATTTAGGAAATCGTACTTTTAAGAGTTTTTTTAAATTTGTTAATGTGAAATTTAAGAAAAAGCTTATTTTAGAAGTTAAGAATTTTTTATTAAACAGGTTGTTCACAACGTTGGTATATAAAAGCAGCATATTGAAATTGTTCATTTTTAAAAAACATCAATTTAAGACACCTAAAACTTTAATAAATTCTTTTCTGCTTTTGAAAAGGTTGCTTTCATGAAACAGCATTATTTTTTTTTTGAATGCTGGAATTATCGTTAAAAACTAAATTTAAGATTCCAAATAATTTCAAATGTTGAAATTTAGGAAAAATCGTACTTTTAAGAGTTCTAAATTTGTAATGTGAAAATTTAAGAAAAAGCGTAATTTTAGAAGTTAAATTTTTTTGATAAAACAGGTTTTCACAACTAATGAAATATTTGGTAATAAAAAAAAATATTGAAATTTCATTAAAAAAGCGCAATTTAAAGGATCCACCTAAACTATTAATAAATTCACTTTTCAGTTTTTGAAAATTGCATTTCAATGGGACACATTATTTTTTTGCCAGATGCTGAGAAAACCGTTGTGTAAAACTCAGAGTTTTAAGAGATTTAGCCAAATAATTTGTGTGAAGTGGCTGAAATTTAGGAAAGAGTCGTACTTGTTAAGAGGTTCTGGAAAAAGTTTGTAAATGTAAAATTTAGAGAAAGGAGTCGTAATTTTTAGGAAGTAATTTGGTTTTGCTAGTTAAGAACAGGTTCTCCGAACTATGGAAAGCTGTAGTGGTATAGTAAAAAGCAGGGGAATAGTTGAAATTTCATGTAAAGCGTCAATTAAGACACCGAAAACATTTAATAAATTCTCTTTTCTGCTATTAATTGAATTGCAATTTCAATGAAAGACACATTATTGAAGTGAAAACAGAGTGCTGAAAATACCGTTAAAACCTCACATACTTAAGATGTGACCCTGAAAGCTAAGTTTCAGTGCTTGAAATTAAGGAAAGAAATAGTACTTCTTCAAGAGTTCTAAAGCTTTTAATGTGGAAATTTCACAAGAAAAAGGCGTAAATGTTTAGAAGTTAAACATGTTTTTAGTTAAAACAGGGTCGTGCTTGCAGCACTAACTTCGACATATTTGATGTACATAGCAGAACAAATCCTTCAAAGATTATCATGTACAAAACGGTCAGTTTAGACACCCATAAAACTATTAATGAGATTCCTTTTTCAGGCTTTTGAGATCGTGGCATTTCAAATGAAAACACATTTATTATTTTTCAAATGCCTGAAAAATACATATTAAAACCAATTTAGATTTACAAATCATCTTCAATGTTCGAAATTTCTAGCAAACTTGGGTGATGGAGTTGCAGAAGATCAATCAAAATGTGAAGAATTTAAGAAAAGAGTAATTTTAGAGCTTAAAACTTTTTATTAAACACAGGTTATTCACAACTATTGAAATATTTGGAATATAAATAACAGATATTGAAATTTCACTCTAAAACGTTCATTTAAGACACTGGAAACTATTATAAATGTCTCTTTTCTGCCTTTTTTGAATTGCATTTCAATGAAAAAGCATTATATTTTCAAATGCTGGAAATACTTTTAAAAACTCAATTTTAAGATTTACCAATAATTTCAAATGTTGAATTTAGGCAAGAATCGTGACTTTTAAGGAGGTTGTAGAATTGTAATGTGAAATAAGAAAAAGCGTAATTTTAGATGTAAAGGATTTTTTATGTAAGGACAGGGTTTTCACAACTATTGAAGATATTTGGTGATGATAAAAACAGATATGAAAGTTTCCATGTAAACAACGTCAATTTAAGACAGCGCTACAACTATTAATGAAGTTTCTCTTGTGTCTGCTTTTCTGAAATGGCGAGTTTCGCATGAGAACGAGCTTATGGTTGTTCAAATGTGGCTGAAATACGTTGAAGAGAACTCAATTTTGAGAATTTACCGGAAAATAATTTGTCAAATGTCTGAATTTAGGACAAAGGTGTACTTTAAGAGTTCTAGCATTTGTAATGACGTGAAGAGTTGTAGAAAAAGCGTAATTTTTAGAAGTTTAAATTTTTTTTTATTATAACAAGGCTTTTCACAGACTACTGAAAAGTATTGGTATAGTAAACAATATTGAAGATTTTATACAAAAGCGTCAATTGAAGACACATAAAACTATTAATGAAATTCAATTTTCAGCTTTTGAAATTGCATTTCAGATGTGAAGACACTAGTTATTGTGTTCAAATGCTGAAGAAGTACGCGTTTAAAAATCTCAATTTTAAGATTTAACAAAATTTATTTTCAAATGTTGAATATTTTAGGAAAAACTCGTGTACTTTTAAGGAAGTTCTAAGATGTGTAATGTGAAAACGATTAAGAAAAAGCCGTAATTGGTTAGAGAGTAAAATGTTTTGGTATTAAAACGGGTTTCTTCACATTAAAGGTAAAGGAGCATTTGTATAGTTAAAACGAATATTAAGATTCGCATTAGAAACGTCATTTACGGGACACCTTAACATCTATTATAATTCACTTGTTCTGCTTTGTGAAATTGCATTTCAATGAAACAGATTAGTTTTTGTTCTAAATGCGTGGAAATACGTTAAGAGAGTCATTTTTAAGGCATTTACGCAAATAATGTTTAATGTTAAGATTTGAGGAGAAGAATCGTACTTTAAGAGGTTCTAAAGTTTGTAATGTGAAAATTAAGGAAAAAGCGTATAGTTTCAGCGTTAAATATTTTTTAATTAAAACAGGTTTCACACTTATTGGAACATATTTGATTGAATAATATTAATTGTAAATTTTCATTAAAAATGTCATTTTAAGACACTAAAACTATTAATAAATTCTCCTTTCTCCTTTTTGAAATTGCATTTCTAATGAAACACATTATGTTTTCAAATGCTGAAAACACCTCTAATTTAAGATTTACCAAATAATTTCAAATGTTGAAATTTAGGAAAAATCGTACTTTTAAGAGTTCTAAATTTGTGAAGTGATGTGAAATGTTAAGAAAAAGCGTAATTTTAGAAGTGGTAAGAGATTTTTTTTTTAAAACAGGTTTTCAGCAACTAATGAAAATATTTGGTGTAGTAGAAAGCAGATATTGAAATTTCTTAAAACGTCAATTTAAGTACACCTTAAGCTATTAAATAAATTCTTTTCTGCCTTTTGAAGATATTGCATTTCATGCAACACATTATTTTTTCAAATGCTGAAAATACTTTAAAAACACAATTCTTAAGTAATTGCTACTATTTTCAATGTTGAAATTTAGGAAAAATCGTACTTTTTAAGAGTTTCTAAATTTGTAATTGTGAAAATTTAAGAAAAGCTGTAATTTTAGAAGGTAAAATTTTTTATTAAACAGGTTTTCAAAACTTATAAATAAAAACTAGATATTGAAATTTCCATTAAAAAAAGAATCATTTTAATTCCCTAAAACTATTAAATAAATTCTTTTTCTGCATTTTTGAATTAGCTGTTTCATGAAATCGTCAATTATTTTTTAAAATGGCTCAAAGATATCCATGTCAATATTATTCAAGTTTGGAAGACTTACGCAAATAATTTCACAACGTTGATAAGTTTAGGAAATCGGCATCGTCACGGTTTTAAGAGGTTTCTAGTAATTTGTAATGTGAAAATTTAAGAATAACGTAATTTTAGAAGTTAAAATTTTTTTATTAAACAGGTTTTTACAACTAATGAAATATTTTGGTTATATTATAAATATTATTGAAATTTCATTAGAAAAACGTCAATTTAAGACACCTGAACCTATTAATAATTCACTTTCAGCCTTTTTGAAATGCAATTTTCATGACACACATTATTTTTTTTCAGAATGCTCGAAAAAACCCGTTAATAATACTCAATTTTTATAGATTACCAAATAATTTAAATTTTGAAATTTAGAAAAATCGTACTTTAAGAGTTATAATTTGTAATGTGAATTTAAGGAAAAAGCGTAATTTTAGAAGTTTAAATTTTTTTTATCATTAGGTTTTTCATTATCATTTTATTAAATGTGAAATATTATTATATGGGTGAGATTTTATATAATAATTGTAATATTGAATTTCATTAAAAATTTAACGTTCATCTCTAAGACTCTTAAAGTCAGATTAAATAGGAATTCTCTATGTTCATATGGCTTTTTGGAATATATTGCTTCCAGCAATGCACCACTTTATATTTGATAATCCTAGAAAATACAGTTAAAACTCAATTTTAAGAATTACAAATACATTAAATACTTCTGCATAGGACAGATCGTACTTTTAAGAGTTCAGATTGCTCAACTTAATTAGTGAAGTTCTTATAAGAAAAAGCGTAATTATTTATGATATGATATAACGACAATTTATATTTAATTAAACACAGATATATATACAACGCTCTCACTATATGAAAATGATTTGTCATATGAAAAAACAAATATTGAAATTTTTCATTAAAACGTTACAATTGTTTTATACACTAAACTATTAATAATTCATCTTTAGCTTTTGAAATTGCATTTCATGAACCACATTTATTTCTTATCAATATGCGTGACAATTACGTTTTTTAAACATGATTTATTAAGATTTTAATAATATTTCAAATTATAATTTTTAGAAAATATCGTACTTTTAAGATAGTTCTGAATAATTTGCTGTAATAGATAATAATCATTTTTATTGAAAAAGCAGTTTTTTATCCGTACTTCCTTATGTTTTATCAAACAGTTCTCTACTCTCTATGAAATATTCTGTTAGTAGAAAACAAATATGAAATTGATCACAAAAGTCAATCTTAAGACACTTAAACTATTATAGAGTTCAATTTCTGCTTTTTTGAAATTGCATTTCATGAACCATTTATCTTGTCGTTTTTCAAATGCTGTATATACCGTTAAAAACTCAAATTTAACGTATTTTCATTATATTTCAAGTTGGAAATTTAGGAAAATCACGCTACTATTTTAAGATGTAGCTTCTTGCTAATTTTGGCTGACATATGTGGTAAACTCTCTAAGAAATAAGCTCGTATTTTAAGAAGTTAAATTGTTTTTTATTAATAACTTTAGGTTTTCACAACTGAACTGAACTATTTGAGCTAGTATTGTAAATTAACAGAATATGTGAAATTCATTAGTATAATATCTCGTAAATATATAGTATACACTTCTCGACCTAACACACTGTTCAATACGGAAATATTTAACTATATTTCTGTGTTTTCTCTGCTTTTTGAAATTGAATTCACCTCAAATTTAACTAAAATTATATTTTAAATGCGTTTGTAAATAATACCTATATCACAAACACAACTATCTTAAGAATTCACATTTACAATAATTCAATGATCTAGATATCAGAGAAAATCTCCTTTTACAGACGTCTCCTAAACCTTTTGTAACATTTGTGCAACAGAATACTCTAGAAAAGCGTAAATTATTTTTTTTTTTTTTTTTCTTCTTAATAATAATATTTTTTTTTCTACAACTTTTCTTCTTCTTCTATATCTTTTTTTCGTTTGTTTTCTTTCTTTTCAGTTTATTATTTTTTATTCCTTATTTTTATTTTATTATATTAAATGTTGTTTTATATTTAGACAGTCTAAAACTTTTTCTATAAGACAGGTTTTCACATATGTACCTGAACATAGTGTGGGTGGATCATAATCTAAAATAACATATATTGTGAGAATTGCATTAAAGATAGAACCTCGTCATTTAAGACACCTTAACACTATTATTCAGTGTGTGTTTGATTGCTTTTATCGATATACTTTTATGCATCAATATTCACAGATGTACACAATTATTTGTTTTTCTTCATAGAATACCTGAAAATATCTGTCACACAAATATACCTGAATATTAAGATTTACCAAATAATCTATCAAGGATGTAGTAGAAACTATTTAAGGAAAATGTGTAGTCTCTCTTTTAAGAGTTTAATTCTGTAGCTGTGATAATCTTAAGTTAATATGTCTAATTCATTCAGTATAAGTTATAAAATATCTATTTACTTAACACGGTTCTCATATCTCATATATACTATCGAATCTTTGGCCTATATTAACAGCATAATAGAACATTTCATTAGAAAATACGTATTAGAGAACAACACGGAAACATATATTAATTTTAAAGTTGCTTTTGGTTGGATTGCTGTCGTTTCCATTTGTGGAGATGATTTTATTGTCAAAATTCTGAAAATACAGGTGTGAAATTTTAACTTCAATTTTATAGTATTACACGGAATTAATAATTTTCAATGTTTGTAAAATTAGGAAATATAGTACTTTATTTATTCGGTGTTAAATTCTGTAATGTTAAACAGCTTTACGAAAACGTAATTTAGATAGTTAAGAATTGATTTTATTAAACCGGTTTTCACTCTTTAAATGATAAATAGTTTGTGTTATGATCATAAAAACTAAGAATAGAAGAAATATATTGTATGTACAATCGTGCATAAAAACATCAGATTTAAGACACCTTAACTATTATCGTGGCAAGCAGCAGCAAAGGCCCGTTAAACCTTCATTTGGGAGGAGAGAAACCAATGAAAGCGACACTTATTACTGTTTCAGAATTGCGCACTAGAAAACTCCAATCACGATTAAAAAAATGTCTCAATTTTAAGCTTTACCAAATAATTTAAATGTGAAGATAGTATTAGAGAAAATCGTACTTATTATAGATTAAATATTCTTACAATTGTATCTGAAAGTCTATATAAAGATAAATGCGTGTGTATTTAGTAGGAAGTTAAAATTTTTATTAAAACAGGTTTTCACAACTAATGAAATATTTGGTATATAAAAACAAATATTGAAATTTCATTAAAAAACGTCAATTTAAGACACCTAAAACTATTAATAAATTCTGTTTTCTGCTTTTTGAAATTGCATTTCAATAAAACACATTATATTTTCAAATGCTGAAAATACCTTTAAAAACACAATTTTAAGAATTACCAAATAATTTCAAATGTTGAAATTTAGGAAAAATCGTACTTTTAAGAGTTCTAAATTTGTAATGTGAAAATTTAAGAAAAAGCGTAATTTTTTAGAAGTTAAATTTTTTATTAAAACAGGTTTTCACAACTAATGAAATATTTGGTATATAAAAACAAATATTGAAATTTCATTAAAAAACGTCAATTTAAGACACCTTAAACTAATAATAAATTCACTTTTCTGCTTTTTGAAATTGCATTTCAATGAAACACATTATTTTTTCAAATGCTGAAAATACCGTTAAAAACTCAATTTTAAGATTTACCAAATAATTTCAAATGTTGAAATTTAGGAAAAATCGTACTTTTAAGAGTTCTAAATTTGTAATGTGAAAATTTAAGAAAAAGCGTAATTTTAGAAGTTAAAATTTTTTATTAAAACAGGTTTTCACAAATCTAATGAAATATTTGGTATATAAAAACAAATATTGAAATTTCATTAAAAAACGTCAATTTAAGACACCTAAAACTATTAATAAATTCTCTTTTCTGCTTTTTGAAATTGCATTTCAATAAAACACATTATATTTTCAAATGTTGAAATTTAGGAAAAATCCAAATTTTAAGTTACAAAATTTCAAATGTTGAAATTTAGGAAAAATCGTACTTTTAAGAGTTCTAAATTTGAATGTGAAAATTTAAGAAAAAGCGTAATTTTAGAAGTTAAATTTTTCTATTAAAACAGGTTTTCACAACTAATGAAATATTTGGTATATAAAAACAAATATTGAAATTTCATTAAAAAACGTCAATTTAAGACCTAAAACACTATTAATAAATTCTCTTTTCTGCTTTTTGAAATTGCATTTCAATGAAACACATTATTTTTTCAAATGCTGAAAATACCGTTAAAAACTCAATTTTAAGATTTACCAAATAATTTCAAATGTTGAAATTTAGGAAAAATCGTACTTTTAAGAGTTCTAAATTTGTAATGTGAAAATTTAAGAAAAAGCGTAATTTTAGAAGTTAAATTTTTTTATTAAAACAGGTTTTCACAACTAATGAAATATTTGGTATATAAAAACAAATTTTCGTAAATTTTAATTGGACCAACTATCAATTTAAGCACCTAACATTAATAAATTCCCTTTTCTTCTTTTTTTAAAATTTCATTTTAAAAAAAAACATTTTTTTTTTAAAATGCTGAAAATACCGTTAAAAACTCAATTTTAAGATTTACCAAATAATTTCAAATGTTGAAATTTAGGAAAAATCGTACTTTTAAGAGTTCTAAATTTGAAATGTGAAAATTTAAGAAAAAGCGTAATTTTTAGAAGTTAAAATTTTTTATTAAAACAGGTTTTTCACAAATTAATAAAATTCTTTGGTAAATAATAAACACAGATACTGACATTTCTTCAGGTAAAGTTCTTTTAAGACATGAAACTATTAGTAAAACCATTTTGTTTGCATCATTTAATCGCTTTTCAATAAAACAAACATTATTTTTTCAATGCTGAAAATACCTTTTAAAACTCAATTTTAAGAATTCGTTAATTTAAAAATGCTTTACTTTATGAAAATATCCAGCTGCGTATTAGTCCTATATTCCTCATTGAAATTTAAAAAAAAAAGCGTAAATTTTAGAAGTTATAAATTTTTTCTTCTAGGGGACACGGTTTTCACAACTTTGTATAATTAAAAACATATATTGAAATTTCTTAAAAACATCAATTTAAGCAACACCTAAACTATGTATAATCTCTTTTTCTGGCTTTTTTGAAATTGATTTCAATCGACCGAAACAACATTATTTTTTGACAATGCTGAAAATCGTTTTAAAACTCAATTTTTAAAGATGTCTTTTAGAAATTTTCAAATGTTGAAATTAGGAAAAATCGTACTTTAAGGAGTTCAATTAATGTGATAAATTTAAGAAATAGCTTAATTTTAGAAGTAAATTTTTTTATTAAAACGGGTTTTTACAACTAATGAAATATTTGGTATATAAACAGCAAATATTGAAATTTCTATTAAAAAACGTCAAATTTAGAACACCTAACACTATTAATAATTCTTTAGCTTTTGAAATTTCATGTTCAATGACAACACCCTTCCTTTTTTCTAAAAATGCTTCGTAAAAAAGCCGTTAAAGAACTCAATTTTTAAGATCTTTATCCAAATATATTTTAAATGTTGAAATTTAGGAAAAGTGGGTATTCTTTTTAAGGTTTAATTTATATATTTTAGTTATTAATACGATAAAAGCGTAAATTTAGCAAGTTGTGAAATAAATTTTATTAAAACAGGAATTGTTCATACACATAATGAATCTTTATTTGGTATATAACAGAAATATTGACCATTCATCATGTACAAAACTCAATCTCTAAGACCGTAAAAGCTCTATTAAATCAAATCTTACTTTTCTACAGTTTTTTGATACACATCGCACTCAATGAAAAACATTTATCTTCCTAGAGATGTGTGGACTAATACGTTAAAAACTCAATTTTAAGAATTTACATACATAATTCAAATTGATTGAAAATTTAGTGAAGAGAATCGTGTATTTTAAGAGTTCTTAACCGATTTTTAGTGTTAATCGCAATTTAGATTCTTAACGAAAATATATTTTAGAACGCTATTAACATTTCTTTTAATTAAACAGGGTTTTCACATTTAATGAAATATTTGGTATACTAAAATAAAATATTGAAATTGCAGCATTAAAGAAAATATTTACGACCCTTAAACTATATTAAATTCATTTCTGCTTTTTGACATTGCCGTTCACGCCATCGAAGAAAAAACACTACTTGATCTCTCCTGCTCATGGTTTTGCACTTGATAAATAAAACCAGATTTCTTAACCCTAAGTGGATCAATTTTACAGATTTAGTAAAGATAATTCTCAAATGCTTGCAGATTAAATCTTTTAGAAAATATCTGCTAAATCCTTTAAAGAAGTTCTAACAAAGGGTTTGTCTATGTACACTGTCTTTTCAAAAGTGTTTCTAATGAAAACGGGTATTGTACAAAGTTAAGAATTTGTTTTTATTTGCTTTATAATACCTAACGGAATTTTTAATCGTACAATTTCATATAGTGGTACAGTTTTAACTATAAATAAAACAAATATTTTCGAACTTGTACCGCCATTCAAAGACATTACCGACAAAAAACGCTACAAATTTTCAAAAGGTTAAAGCTTCACTTTCACGAAACATAAAAACATTTTGGATTTTATTTAAGCCTCTGTATGGTTAAAAAGACATTGATTGTTAGGGAAGGTTCTTAGAAATTTTTTTAAAAATTGATTAAATTATAAATGATCATATTTTTATTTTAGGAAAAAATTGTAATTTTATATTACTAGAGTCTGGTAACGTAGTGGCACGTAGTCTGAAACTTAGTGAATATTCTAATGAAGCAAATTATTATGCTGTGAATTTTTTCGTGCTATATATTGAATGAATTGGCGCCTGAGAATGTGTTTGTTATCAGATGGGTAAAAATGCGATTTATTTCATGTATTAAGAGGTTTTTGTTTTTTCTATTTTTTGAGTTTTGCAGATGCTATAAAAATTATTATTTTATTATTCAAAAATGCTGAAAGAACTAGCATTTTTTTCATAAAATTTTATACATGATTTTTATTTTAGATATTATTAGCAAATAATTTTAAATGTTGATATTTAGGAAATTTTGTAATAAAATTATTGGATATTTAAAAAAAAATAGTTTTTCAAAGTAATACTCTTTTTTTTTTATTTAAATCTTTCTAGAGTCTATATTTTTTTTTTCTTATATTTGATCACGCATTAGTGATGTTATTGTATTGTGAAATTTTCTTTAATAAGTAAGCTCGAAAAAAGCCGATTAAACAAATCCTTATTCTTTTTATAGACTAACTAAGGCACAGAGTAGACTATATTTAAAGTTAGCTCTATTTTGTACTTTTTTTTTATGCCAATTTATTATGATTTGCGATATTTAAGTTAAAATTAATTATTTATTTAATTTAATTCTTTATATTTAACGAGTAGTATGAAGTACATAATTGGTTTTTCCTACGATTAAGACATTAAAGATCGAAAGAATAATCTCTTTTGGGGTATAGAGAGTCGTACACTTAAAACAAATTGACAATTGCACATTTAATAAAAAAGAGGGTCGCGGCGGTTCAGAATAATTGGGTTTAGCACGTTCCCAGTCACCGTCTGCCGGCTTAACTATTATTAAATTCACATTTTTTTCTTTTTCCTTTTTTCTGTTTTTTTTTTTTTTTTTTCTGGTCTTTTTTTTGTTTTGAAATTCCGCAGTCACTTAATTTCTCAAAAACACCTGATAAACTATATACACACACATGATTAATTTTTTTTTGTTTTTATTTTTCTTTTCGAAAATCTCGAATAAATATGTTGTTAACTAACTCCAATTTTTAAAAGCTATTTTAAAAACTCACGGCCCCAACACCGCTCCACCAATAAATAATTCTTTCAACAATGTCTGACAAACTAACCTTATTTTTAGGGAAAAATCGTAACTTATTAAGCAGTCTAATCATAAATTTGTAAATGTGAAAAAATTTAAAAAAAAGAAAAAGCGGTAATTCAATCTACGTTATAATTTTATAAAACAGGTTTTTTTTCCG
>JABUQX010018182.1:0-5000 GCA_015478945.1 Trachelipus rathkii
AGAGAGATAATATATATTATATATAATATATAGTATAGTATAATATAGTATTGAAAATGTGAATCGAGTATAGATCACGAAAGCTCGGCATCCTCTTTTATTCTATTCTGTGTTTTTGTGATTGTTAAATTAAGTTTTGTTGTGTATTAATAAATAATTTTTACCCTTCCATTTTTGGAAAAAATATTACCTCAAGGGACTTTATCATCAACAAATAACTAACTACGAGTATTTGTACGAGTATTACAAGATCACTGTAATATATATATATAGTATTATATACAGCTTGAGCCATGATAAGTATAACTAATATAACTATACATCTATATATATATTATATATTATAATATAATATTATATATATAGTATATTCTATATGTATATAGTAGTATTATTCGATTCCGGTTCTGGCCGGATTCTTTATTAAGGATACGGCCAGATACTAACCGGTCAGATTCAGACCGGCCGGATCCAATTTTTGATCCGGCACGCCTGCGATATATATTGTTTCTGTTGTGAAAAACGAGAATCCCACAAGAAAACAATTAAATTTTGGGACACCAGTTGCATTTCGAGTAACCAAAGGCCGACATCAACCGGTAACCGGTACACAGCATGACATGAACCGGTAACTGGTACACAGCACGACATGAACCGGTAACCGGTACACATCATTTGAGAGTGCCTTATTTTATAGGAAATGTTGAAAATAAAAAAAAAGTTTCCAAGCTTTACCAGTAGAGTGTATGTGAGAATGAGCATAGAAGTTAAGTCTTGGGTCGGAGAGTAGAGCAACGAAATTATAAAAATGGGTAGATAGGTGTGTATGCAGTTAAAGAGTTCGAAGAGTTTGAGATGAAAAGAAAAGTAATGGAACAGTTCGACTGCCAGAAAGAAGATTGTAGAGAGCCAGCGATAGTTGGAGAAATTGAAAAGGCGGAAAGCACAAGACTCCACTGAGAGAAATTGAGTTTTTGAATCACTGAAAACAGTCATGAGGGGAATTGAGTTTTTGAGTTATTGAAAACAGCATCAAGATTTCTCTGTCCAATTTGAAATACTAGAAAGATCATAGATCATTTGTTTCAAGGTCATCCTCTTAGAAACGAGCATTTGAAGTTGAGTGTGACACATTTTAAAATGAAAGGAGTGATGAAATGCAAAATCGTCAGTAAAAGAGTTGATTGGTGAGGGTGTGAGTGATTGAGGATCGTATGTGTCAAGTAAAAAGAAGTTTTAGATAAGACAGAACCCTGAGGAACATCACTATTGATAGATTTTAAAAAACGAACGGTGGGCACCATCTACAACAGTTGTCTACTGAAAGACAAGGAAATAAAAATACAGAAAAGGGTAGATACTTAAAAGAGAGAAGTTTTGAAATAAAATTTTTGTGTTAAATTCAATCAAACTCTTTCATTAATGTCTAACATCACTACAAATGTTTCAGTAAAATACCAAGGAGCAAATGTTCAAGAATTAGAGTGAGGGAAAAGAGGGGACTATCACAAATGGTCAACAGGAAAGATTGGTAGACACAACATCAAAAAAATTTCCTGTACAGTCCGCCGCAGGCGTTAGGTTAGGTTACGTTAGGTTATTTTAAGTTAGGTTAGGTTAGGTTAGGTTAGGTTAAGCTAAGTTTTGTTGGATTCGTTAAAATAAACTCTAAATAACCAGTTTTTTTATTTTTTTTTTTTTTTTTTTTTTTTTTTTTTTTTTATATTAAAACCAATAAGACCATATTTTCCTGTCGAACCATTTGTTTGTGTTTAGGTCCGGAAAAGGAAGATGGCAATTCGAAGTTATTGACTGAAGACTAGCCGATCTAAGATAAAATTGAAAGAGATTTATTATATTACAAAATCTCCTTTAACAAATATAAATTCGAATACTTTGGATAGAACAAAGCATATATTCTTAAAACATACTTTGCCTCTTAGTAGATTAAATAGAGGCTAAAACATCCAATAATGAAAGAAAGAATTTCTGTCAATGTACTTGAGAATCCTCTGCCAATAAAATTAAATCTCTCCTAAGACCAGGAATAAGCTGAAATCTCCAAACAACCTATCCAGCTGTTTTTAGAATAAATCTGGTAAGAAAAAAATGGGATATATTATGATATATAATACCTATAGTATAGTATATATATATATTAATATATATATAACGCTATATATAATATATATATTATATAATATATATATATATAGTAATAACACGGTAAGTAAGACAACGTGGTACCGCACGGCAACTGGTGTGAGATTAGTCCTATGGAGAACCTGTGAGAAAATTATGAGAGGCCACGAGTTTAGACTCAACCAATAATTACCGGTAATAAGAGAGAGACCACTAGGGACCAAATTATCATTATATATATATGATATAATATATATATATAAAGTAATAATATATATATATAGTATATAGTAATATATATATAATATATATAATATATATAATATATATATAGTATATTATATTTATATATAATTTATATATATTTTTTATATATATAGTTATAAAATATATATATCATATATATATATATATATAGATATATATATATATATTATATATATATATATATATATATATATTATATAATATAATATATAATGTATATTATATATATATAATATACAAATATATATATATAATATATATATATATAGTATATATATATATATAATATATATATATATATATTATATATATATATATTATAAGTATAGTATATATAGTAGTATAGTAATATATATATATATATATATATATATATATATAATATATATAAATATATGTATATATATATATATATAATATATAACGATATATATATGATATATAATATATTATGATATACTATAATAGTTATAATAAATATATATATATATATATATATATATATACTATAATTATATATATATAATACTATATATTATAATATATATATATACTAGGTATAGGTCCCTTGGCGATAGATAATATAGATAGAATATATTATATATATATAAGTATATATATAGTATATATATATCATATAAATAATATATATATATATATAATAAATATTCGTAGTCATCTGTTCAGTTTATGAATAAAAAACCAAATATGTGACTATTTTGTACTGAAGATGAGTAGAAAATTAACTATAAAGCCTAGTCGCACTCGCGCGTGCACGACACACACACCACAAGTCATATCCACACAGCATAATTATTATATAATATAGTAATATATTATATATATATATATATATCTATATATACTATATAATAATATATAAATAGTATATATAAGGGTCCCATTTATATATATATATATAATATTATGTATTATATAGTTATATTAATATACAGGTATAGTATAATATATATAGAATATATTATATAATATATATATTATATCATACTGTCTAGGTCATAACTATATATATATATATTATTTATTATATATATTTATATATATATATATATATAATATATTATATATATATATATATATATATATATAATATATAATATATAAATATATAATCTGCCGTCCATCAGAGTGAGGACACAGTTAAAAACTAGAAAGAAAGCAAAAGAGAAGAAGGGAGAAGGGAAATTGGAAAGAAGGATAACAACTCTAAGAGACTTTAAACTAAGTAAAATTATTCAAAAGTTATTTGATAAAAATATTTTTAGAAGAGAGAATACTCTTTAATTTGAGGTTGAAGACTAGTTTATAAAAATGGGGGGGAGGAATAAAACTTAATTATTCATAATTTATTAAAATTTATGTTAATAATTTTAGTATAAGAGGAGGACTACAAATTTTTTTGGATGACATTCATTATGGTTGTTTTTGAAATATTAAATTAATTTTGGTAATTTTGGCATAAATAAACTATTTTAAATTTTCTTAAAGTTCGAATAAGGGAAGCTGCACTTTTCGAAGCGGTCGAATCATACTGAAGAAAATTTCAAAATTCTCATCGCTCTGTGGGCAATCCCGTTAAATGCATCATTATTTTAATCTTTTTTGATTGGTGGTAATTATCTTTTCAAACAAAAACTTAACCACCAAACACCACCTGCAGCCATGCGAGAAACATCTAGTTATCGATTTATCTTATAATATATAAAATATAATAAGTAATATATAAATACATAATATATAATTAGTAATATATATAATATATTAATACTATATATATATATATATATATAATATAGTATATACTAATTATATATATTATTTAATATAAAAATTAATATATTTACTATATATAGTAATATATATTATATATTATATAATATATAATAGTATACTTATATATATATAGTATAATATATATAAGTAATATATATTATACTATATATAGTATATATTATATATATATATATAGTATAATATATATATATATTATATAATACTTCTATTATATATATATATAACTATAGGATATAATATTAATATATAGTAATTATATATATTTTATATATATATATTATATATATATATATATATAATATTATAATTATATATAATAATATATAATACTATATATATATCTATATAATACCTATATATCTATATATATATATATATATATAATAACTCCTTACTTTATATATATGTTAGTATATATATAATATATTTATATAACTATATACTAGTATATATATATATATAGTATATAAGTAATATAATATATAATATATATGTTATAATATATATATACTATATATTTATATTATATATTATATAATATATTATATATAGATAGTCATATACTATATATTATATATACTATATACTATATGTAGATATATAGGTTAAATTGAAACATTAATTAAAACATTTTCTATGTCAAGCGTTTATCTATTGTAGAACCCTTCTCGTCGCTTTTGTTAATAATTAACAATTTTTTCCATATTGTTTTATAAGTATTTAATATATTTTATGCTGTTTTATTAAATATCTTTGTTATAAAATATTATTTACTA
>JABUQX010018182.1:7500-12500 GCA_015478945.1 Trachelipus rathkii
CATCCTATTATAAATGATGTTTATCAAAATTATTACTTGATACATAACATACAAGAATGTGGAAAAGCCTCACAGAAAAAGTGAAATAATTAAAATGAAAAATACAGTGAAAAAAAAACCGTCTGATTTTTAGATAACTAGTTTTTTTTAACATTTGTTAAACAGTTTAAGAGTATAATAGAAGTGTTATTTTCTTCATATTAAATTTATTTTTAAATTTTATTAACTTTAATTGAAATAGTTTACAGTTATTTGTATTTTTATTAATTATAAAATGATTTTTTTTTTAAATTTTTATTATCTTAACCTTTGGTTTCGGAGAGGTAATAATTGCTTATAAAAATTTTAAATTTTACACTAATTTGGAATAAAAACTTTTTATATTGATTTTAATTACGTATTAACAGTTATTACACACACCCTTTTTATAAGTAGAATTTTGGATACACATAATTACATACATACATTTTATTTTAATTGTTGGATAGATTGAAAAGAATTTGGAAAGTGTCTGAAATATTTTTCTTTTTCTCAATCATTAACATTTCTTTTTTTTCTTCTTAACTTCACACCTCAGGGGCAATGCCCTAGTCAAGGAGGGAAACTTTTCTAGGTAATTGCTACCTAAGATACAGACGGGAGATCGAACCCAGTCCCTAAAACATTACGACCTTTCTCTCTACCCTTAAGCCACGTTAGACGGCCATTATTGTATTCTTTTGAATATTGGGAGCATTTAGAAATAATATTTATTTTCAATTGAAAAAAAATAACATGAAAATATTCGAAATGTTACTAAATATTTAAGCAATTACTCTTATAACATGTACTATCTAAACATGTACGAGTAGTGAAATAAAGACTAGTTCATGTAACTCAAAGTCCAATGAGGGGAGGAACGGAATCCCTCATAAGGTTCAACCTCTTCAAGAGCGAAATCTCTCCAAGACTTACTTTTATCTCACACTGTATGTGAAAGTATTTAATTTTTCAGCTGTTTAAAAGGAAGACTTTGATTTATATATATTGTCAAACACTTTATTATTATTCATTATTATTTATTATTGATTATTCAATTATTATTATTGATAGAGAGAGAGAGAGTCTTATGTATTATATTTATTATTACTACAATTATATCGTATTGAGAGAGCGCTGATTATTAGTATTATGTATATTATTATTATGATCCGATGTGTCGCTTTCCTTATTTAAGTCGTATATAATCACCTAATTTTCACACAACATCTCATTATTTATTATTATTATGTATTATTATTTATATATTATTAGTTATTATTATTATTAATGTATTATTATTATAATTATAATTATAATTATATTATTATTATTATTAATTATTATAGTTCATATTATATTTTATTATATTATTATATATTATTGAGTTATTATTATATTATTATATTATTATTATTTTATTGTTATTATTTGATTATTTATTATTATTAGATTATATTATTATATTATTATATTATTATTAATATCTCTTCTAAATTTTCTTTAATTATAGTGATGCGAGTTAAATAGGCATTCTGTTATTTATAACATAAGCTATTTTGCGAACAGTCGCGCACCTGTTCACGATTTCCTGTTTTATACCTAGAAACGAATTACTCACATTTTAACTAATTTGTGTATTACATTCGTGCAAGTAATGCTGCATATACGCATATACTCTTCATATATATATATATATAATATATATATCTATATGTATTTAGAATCTAAATCCTAGTATAGCTATATATATATATATCATATATATATATATATATTTATATATTATATATATATATATATATATATAATATATATATTATAATAAATATATAAATATATATATATATAAATATAATAACTATATATATGTATATAATATATATATATATAATATATATATATATATAATATATACGTATATATATATATATATATAAATATAATTATATATATAGTATTATATATAATATATATATATAATTAATATATATATATATATAAGTAATACAATATATTGATAGTATATATATCTCCGCTGAGTGTTATTGGTCAATGCTGGATACGATCCTGTACCCAGCCAGATGAGCGCGTGAAATTGTTTTGAAGCACTTAAGCCACGATCGAGACACAAAGAAGACCCGAGAGATACTTCTAACTGTCCAAGGCAGAGGCAATTACTACGTACTCTTACCACTCGCGACTCGGGCGTCAGGGCAAACAGGTACGCGCATGGTGAATAATAATACAAGACCGGGGGTCATTATGTATAATACACAAGAGAAATGCAATACCCTGCAATAAATTTGTATTATGTAAATACCGTGCGCCCCGATGCATGGTATTGCATCTTCTCTTGTACAGTAACATAATGACCTGCCGGTCTTGGTATTAATAATTCACCATGCGCGTACCAACTGTTTGGCCCTACGCCCGAGTGCGAGTGGGAAGAGTACGTAGTAATGCTCTGCTTGAACAGTAGAAGTTTCTCGGAATGATTTTCTTTTGTCTCGCCGTGGCGTAGTGGTCAAACACCTTGCACGCTCATCATCTAGGGTCCCCAGGATCGTTCCCAGCATGGCGAAAATACATCAGGGGTATTTACAATAACAAATTTGATTGCAAGGTTAATTGGCATTTCTCTGTATTATATATATAATATATATATATATAATATAATATACTATAATATATATATAAATATATATATATATATAGTAGTATAATATAATAATATAGATATATATATATAATAATATAGATAGATATATAATATATTATAATAATATATATACTATATATATAGTATATTATTATTTTATGTTAGTTCTAATAAAAATAATTAAATAATAGTAAAAATTTAAATTTATTAAATTAAATAATAATTTGTTATTAAAGGATAAATAAAAAAAAATACTATATAGTATATATATATATATATATATATATACGTAATACTTACCAAACGAAATTCGTTTTCCTTCTTCCCCTGTTTTTTTTTTTTTGTTTGTTTTTGTTAATTATTTCATTCCTTCTTTTTAATAATTTTAATTTTTTTAGTTTCCTTTTATTTTTCTCACTTTTGTACCATTTTACATTGGTGGTATTTTGTTTTTCTTCTTTTATCGACCCATAATCTTTTGGAACTTTTTCCGCTTTTTTTCCTGGGTCTACTTTACGATTTTTTACGTTTACCTATGTTATAGCTCTTAATGAGATTAATTAGAATAACAAAATTATAACGACAACAATTATTCTTTTCGGTTTTTCTACATTATAATACAAATAGTACGCTTGTGAGAATCCGAACAGCAATTTTAGAAATATCTCAGGTAACAGAGTTACATTAAATTCAATCAAGATATATTATATATTATATATATATATATAAATATATAAATATATAGCTGCCTATATAATATATACTAATATATAGTATATATATATATATTAATATATATATATATATATATTATATATATATACTTCGTAGTAGTATATAATTATATATATATTATGATAAGTATATAACTATCATGAATATGTAATTATGTAGTATAAATTATATAATTACTATATAGTATAATATATATATATAGTATAGATATATATATATATATATCAATCAAGATATATATATATATATATATATATATATATATATATATATATTTACAATATTTAGTTGCTATTCTTCTCTCTCCTACCTCTTCCAAATCAATGCAACTCATTTTTGCCTAACTTGTTAATTTTCCTCTGAAAACGTGATTTCTGTCTTCTATGAGTTTAATTCTAATAAATTGTATATTCCTGTCCATATTTCTCCTGTACGTTTCCAAAGTTTTGCTTTCGAGCTGATCATCTTGACTTCGAAAATTGTTTCGTTATGGCCCATCAACTTCTACTTCTTTGCAGAATCTCTCTTGAAGAGAAGAATACGGAAGCTTCTTAACTTTTCTAATAATATCTCATATTGTCAATGTGACATTCGGAAGGAACTCTCCTCTGGGAATCTCTTTTTCTTTCTCGCTGTATTTTGGTCAGAACTTAATACAGTCACCTTTGCATGTTGCTCTGCATAGACTTGTCGTCAGGTCTTTTATTACATATCAAGGGTGCTCCACCTCCACAACACTTTTTGAAAGGTGAAGTATAGGATTTTGGGGATTACCCCAAATCGCCGACAGGAAAATAGTCGACAGGACATTAAAAAAAATTTTCACTTGCCACAAAGCGTCGATAAATAATTTATTAAAGGTAAATTGGTGGACAAAATTTTCTACTGCTCGTCCAAACGGTCGACACTAATCAACAATGCCAAATGATAACAACTTATCAAATCGACACCTATCAATCGATTATTTAGACTTCGTTTCATAGAATCATTAGCTCTCATAGATTCTCTTGAATTTGTTTGAGACCTATACCCAAACTCGTGGTCAGGAAAATTTGTCGACAGGAAAAATTGTCTTCATTTTTCAAAAAGTTTTGTCGAACATTTTACTCTTCCGTTTATGGACGAATAGAAATTTTTTTAAAATGTCAACCTTAGCCTATAACTTTTAATATCATATATAGTATATTAAGTTATATATATACTATATATATATATATATATATATATATATAATATATATATATATATATATTAATATAATATTATACTTATATATATATATATTATATATATATATATATATATATTTATATATATAATATATATATAATCAGTACTATTATTATATATAACATTATGATATATATAATAATATATTATATATATATATAATATAGTTAATATACTATATATATAATATATTATATATATATATATATATATATATATATATCATAAATATATTTTATAAAACATAAAATAAATTAATTGAAATTAAAATTAGGCATGCATTTTGTCTACGTTGTGGTCAGGATTCTTTGTCTACTTTTTGACCAAGGATGATATTAGTTAGAGAAAATTTTGT
>JABUQX010018183.1:0-17500 GCA_015478945.1 Trachelipus rathkii
ATATTTAACAAAAATTATTCATTAACTTGATTACCATACGCACCGAAATATTATCTATTGTAAACAACTTTTACAGTTAACTAGATATTTAACAGAAATTTATCATACTTACTAACTATATATTCCATACGAAAATTGCAAAATAACAAGAGTTTATCCCATAACATAAAAATAGGTTTTTCATAAAATGCTTGCAATAATATATAGTTTACTTATCCTAAAGCAGTAAATCTAGTAAATCGTAACTATCCATCCGCCCCTCCCACTTCATCCTACCACCATCATATTTATTGATTCAGGTCCATTTGAGTATCATTTGGGATAAACATAGCATAAAAATAAGTTCTTTTAATACTAACCAACGAATATACCGCTAGGATAAAAAGGAACTTATATCATAGCTCCATGTTAAAGATGTTTATGCGTAGTTCTCAAAGTGTTAGTATCTATTGTAGTTTTCCCATTGTAATATAGAGTTATTTTAATTTTTATAGTTTTGTATATTACTAACGCCCATTTTGTATATAATAAAAGGTTTATAGGGCCATGATGTTGGTTCACTGTAATGTCTTAATGTGCTGAAGTGGTTTGAAACGGGGCTTATGGTTAAGTTTTTGCTGAGTAAAGTTAGGGTTTTCCCGAGAATTTTGCTAATTTCCTGCGTTGATAATTCATTAGTTCCAATTGACGTAAAGCTGATGTGTTACACTTGATAAGTATGTCAATATGGTTCAAGATGGTGGTATATTAGATAAGATGGCACTTTGTAAGGAATTTGTGGTTAGGGAAATCAATGTTAGTTGTTGTGATTGTTGGGAAAAGTGGGACCCTTTGGGTCTATTTTCAAAATAAAAACTTTACCTGTAAAGTATAAAAATTGGTGAATGTAGCAATAATTCATTATTACGTAGTGTATACATAAATACTCTTCATTATTTTTCTTATTCAGGTTATATATTGTTAGCTTATTGATATGCTGACAACTTTGATTACCTAGATATATTATTGGCTGATTGGGATAATTAGTACGGTTATGGAAATATTTTGTTCTAATACTGTAAATAAAGGTAACTATTACAATGATCAATTTACAGATTATGATTGAAAAAGTGTGGATATTTACGTTCTGTATGCAATGTTGTAAAATATGGAAATTTGTACTTTGTTTAATGTTGCTGTTATTCGTGCTTAGGTATGTTAGGTTTTGTAATTTTGTACTTATATTCTTTAATAGGTTATGATTGTTAGCTTTATTGACGTTAAAACTTTGTTACGTTTAGCATCTATTTGTTGGTCAGTATATAAAGACTTTGCTGCTGTATATGTTTATCCTAATTAACTCAAAATATGACTTAAATCAATAGATCATTAGATCATGAGAAGGCGGAGGAGGGGGGGCTGGTGGTTTGATTACTGATATATTGATTATTTATGCTTTAAAGTCAGCTGAGAACTGTTACTTGATATTTGTATTCAAAAGAGCTTGAACATGTAATTATTTTAATGAATCTTGTGTTATTTTATGTGTATGTTCAATAAACTTTGTATGTTTGCACTTATTCGTTGGGAATATGATATAGGTAAGGTTATGAATGAATTTTTAAATATTACAATATTAATGTTAAAAAATTTATGATAGATTAGTTATTCGTATGAGTCCAGTATTGATATTAGACAGTGTTTTGATTAATTAGTTTGTAAATATTACCATGATTAAGTAATTACATTGATTTACTTAGAGATATAGTTGAAAAAAATGTGAATAGGTTAGTTTAATGTACGCTGTGTTAGTTACTTTACTGCTGATTAGGTTATGGAACTTTGCTAATGTTAGTATTTATTTGCTTAAGGGTGTTAGGTTTGTCGTTGACTTATATTTCTAGTTCAATTTGCTAATGGTAGTTTATTAGATGTGAAGATTTTGTTTTGAGCGCGTTAGGAGAATTGCGCGGTTAGTTTACAGATAAAGAACTTATTTTTATAATGGTTTATTCCGAAATTGATTTACTCGAAATTGACAGAATCATAGATCAATAGTCTGAGAAGAGGGTGGGAGGGGAGATGTGGTGGGGCGAGAATGGTTTGATTTCTGATTTGATTACTGGCTTTAAAGATCAGTAAATAATACTATTTTACATATAATATTTGTATTCAAAGAACTTATTTTTATGTTATCGTTTAATAAACTTTGCTATGTTTGCAATTATTCGTTGGAGTTAGGTAAAGTTAGGTCAGGTATATGATAAATTTTTGTTAATATTATAAGTTACAGTTATGTTAGCAATATATTCGTTGTCTGTATGATATGTATACAAGGTTATGATAAATTTTTGTTAAATTACCATGTTAATGTTATAAAACATAAAATGGTAGAGATATGCTTGACAAAGTGAATAGGTTACGTTTTTGTAGCTGGTAAGTTACTTTACCTGTTATTAATATGGAACCGTTGTTATTACGCGTTTTATTTTTGTTAAGGTGTGTACTGCTTTACGTGATTTGCATTATTTCTGTAGTTCAGATGATGCTATTTTAGCTTTAAAAATGTCAAAAACATTTGTTACAAGATTAAGCTATATATTCGTGATCAGTTGATAAATAGACAAGGTTCATGATAAATTTTTAGTTAATATACATATGATGGAAAAATTAACATTGCTATGTTTAGGAATATGTTTTTGACACAAGTACGGTTGTGAAATTTGTTAGTTTTGTATGCTTGTTAAGGTTACTTTACTGTCTTAAGCTGTGGAACTTTGTTTAATTTAAAGTTTATTATGCTCCTAGCTGAGTTAGTGGTTACGCTGCTAACTATATTCTTAGTCTCAGGTTGTTGCCTAGTTAGCTTTATTCCAATGTGAAAACTTTGTTACTTAGCATATATTCGTTTGGTTAGTGTATAAGAACTTGATTTTATGTTATATTTATTTTAAAATTATATCGATGTTGACATGGAAAACCAACTAGATCAAGAGATCAAAATTTAATGGTAGTGTGATTGAGATTTTTACAATATTTTACTGAATTTTAAAATTTTAGGGTATGTAAAAATGCAATATTTTTTTACGTTATAAAAATAGTTAAAAATATATAAAAGTTTTGTGTTATGTGATATAGCAAATAATGATTTGAGGTCAATAGAGCAATAGAGATCATATAGGACATTGATGGGCAGAGGGTTGTGGAGGGGGAGTTTGATTTACTGCTTTAGGGAGGGTAAAAACGCTAATGATCTTAAGTCTAAAAATAAAGATTGAATAAAATAACTTTGGTCAGAAAATATATTTTTACAAACAAAAATCAAAATAAAAATAAATACAAATTGGCAATTTTGTTATACAAAATAAGACTTGAATCTAATTAATTCAATTAGATCATCGGTGTAGGCCCCCGCCCGACGCTACTAGTTCTTCCAAGCTTAATTAATTATGCTTTACTAAAATCAAATAGGTATATATAACAACAATTTTACTAAAAATATAATATGAATCAATAGATCATAGATCAGTTGAATCAACGAGAGTCGAATAATCATATAGGCTGGAGGGGGGGCCAGAGGGTTGAGAACGGCGTTTATTTTAACTGATTTATACCACTTTAAGGTATGTAAAAGAATTAACGTTTAATAAAAATATGCACTTAATCAATAGATCAACTATATTAACTGATGCTATTGGAGGGCATGTAGGGTCTATCGGGAGGGTAGACTATATTTAACTTGATTTTATCTCATTACTGTTTTAGGTCTGTAAACATATCACATTTTAGTAAAAAATAATGCTAATTGTACTAAGAAGATCAATAGATCAATGGACAGAAGGGTGGCGGAGGGTGGAGTATGTGGTTTGATTACTGGATTGATACTTGAGTTTATGCTTGTTTTGAATGTGAAAAAACGCAAAGAAGTTAAGTAAAAAAAAATTATGATTTGCACAATTTGATCAAACACCATGCCTACTGAATCAAATTAATCAATATATCCATGGGTGAATACCAGGTAGGCGAGCGGTGGTGAAAGGCAGTTTTGATTACTGTATTTACTGGATTTACTTGTTTTAGGGTATGAAAAACGTAATTTTTTTGTATTCATTTAATTTAATATTTTAATTTCCATCATTATTTAACTTTATTAATTTTGTAAATTAATTTCAGTCATTTTTTATTTTATAATTTATTTATTTATTATTGTATTTATTATTTATTTCTATTTACTGTCTATTATGTTACGAAACTTACAGACCCTCATAAGTTCGAGATCTACAGACCGAGGAAATAATAAAGGACATCCAATATTGTTTGTTATACGAAGTTATATAATCGGCACCGCACTGGCTCCAGCACAGGTGCCGGTGCGAAACACTCCTGACTCACATCTTCTCTTGATCTTTCCTCTCTGATCCGACCCCGATCCTTTCTCCCATTCTCTATGTATTCCATTTCATTTCTACTGGCGACCCCCCCCGTCCGCGGTAATTCCCGCCACCTATGCGGATTGACAAGCTATCATATTCTAAATCTTGAGTTTGATAACATATTAAAGTAAATATTGTAGTATCGTATACAAATATTTCAATTAACTCCGGCACTCGCACCGGGAGCCATCACCAGGTGCCGGTCGGACAATTTGAAATCCGACCGAGTCGGCGCTAGTCCCGAATCCGCTCTCGAAAATATTCGTAGCTTCTTCGGACATTTTATTTTTAGGGGGCAAGCGCGTCAAGGGGGCGAAATCTCGCAATAGGAACGGATGGTTTACGTCCCTCATAGCACTCCATGCAAAATTTTAGCTCATACGAATAAGCCATAACAGCGCTATAATAGGTATATATAAATATATATATATAATATATAATATAGTATATATAATAGTATATAAGTACTAATACTACTAATTATCATAGCTATCCTTACCGCTCAGATTAATAATTTAAGACTAATTACTATATTAACATATATAATATCATATATAATATAAATATTATATATAGATATATATATACGCAGGAAAACGTGCAATAATAATAATATAAGCATAGATAATATAAATAATAATCATTAATGATAATAAATAATTATATAATAATAATAATAATACATAATAATAATAATAATAATAATCAATAATAATAATTTTATGATGAATGTGAATTGATGAGGATAGATATGATGATGATGATGATTGACAATAATTTTTAATTAAATGATGCTATGGCATATCGATGATGATGATATAGATGATAGTATTGAATGATGTCAATGATGATGATGGATGGTGATGGATGATATGATGATGATGAGTATGATGATGATGGATGATGATGATGATGTGATGATGATGATGATGATGATGATGATGATGATGATGATGATGATGATGATGATGATGATGAAAGGGATGTAAAAGATGATGATGAAACCCAAAACTGAAGTTAAAAATAATAATATTAATTCATGATATAAAATATAATAATAATATAATAATAATAATATAATAATAGATAATAATTAATAATAATAAAATTAATAAATAATATAATGAATATAAAAAATAATAAATCAATAATAATAATAATCATATGATAATAATATAATAATAATAATAGAATAATTAATAATATAATTAATATGATAAATAATAATAATACATAATATAATAATAATAATATATAATAAAATAATAATATTAATAATAACTAATAAATAAATAATAAGAGATGACTCGACCCTTCATCTTCAACTTCATTTTCAATTCTGCTCCTTCTTTTGCTTCTAAAGAATTGCCTCTCGTCTAATTTTTCCGATTCTATTCTCGCTGATCTAGGATAGAATTTCCGAGTGGGTGGATTGACCTTGAATTCAATCTTTAAACTCAACTCTACAATCTCCCTATTAGACACCTTTAACTTTCACTTCTCTTTCCGACCGGTCTCTCGTCTCTCTTGTTGACGAATATAAACATTCTTGGCCTTAACATAAACAAAAACATGTGTTGGAAACCTCACATCACAATGGTTGCTAGGGCGGCCTCATAGAAACTGAGAGTTCTGTTTAGACTGCGAGAACTTTTTTTCCTCTTCAGTTTGCTCCAGCTATACAAGGGCCTCATCGCCCTTATGGATACTGTTCATTCTGGGGGGGCTCTAGTTCACCGGCTATTGTGATTAGGGTTCGGTCAAAGGCAAAAGGCTTTATAAATTTCTGTACTTTCAGAATTCACTTGACCCTCTATCTGTGCGGCGCGATGTTGGTGTTTATCTCTTTTCTATAGGGTTACCGCAGCGGCAGCCGTGTCCAGGGAGAGCTTGATCATCGCTGTACCTCCCACCTTACGTCGCCCTCAGTATCACTAGGCGAGTGCTTGTATAATGCACATGGAGTTTTGTGGTTTGAATGTAGGTAAACTCCAGGCGTATTTGCTGCGGATGTTCTTCTTTCCTGCCACATCTAGTTCCATGTGGAATTCTCTATCCATCTTCGGTTTCCGGTGAATTTATCTCCCCCACTATCAAAGCCTTGCGTCTGTGCTATCTGACGTAATTAGCTTTAGGTTGATTGTGAGGCGTGCAACACCCTCCTTGAAATAAGCGATCTGCCAATTTTACCGATGAAACTGTAAAAAAATAATAATTATAATAAATAAATAATCAATAAATAATAATAATTAAGATATATAAAGAATAACAAAATATCAATACTAAAATAAAATAATAATAATGATAATAAATAAATACAACGAGAGTCGTTCAGTCATCACACAAAGGAAAGGGCGCACCGTTGAGTTTGAACTTGGACGCTAAAAGGAACACACTTAAGGGGTCCTACGACACGAAAACTCGGCTTTAACCAGTTACCGAATTCATACTAATTTTACTATTACCAAATTTCCAAATCGATAACAATAATTCAAAATAGAAAGAAAAACCGGCAAACGACGAGTGGCGATCTACTACTTAGTTGTTAAAGTATGTTGGGCTTAAACAAAGTTTAGATGGCAAATTCGTCGAGGCCTATCATAAATTCTGGAAGTAGAATCATTGGAGTTAATTTACATTTTATAATAATGTTTTTATGACAAGAAAATAAGACAGAACGAATTATTTCTATTTGAAGTCTGTAATAGATTAATTATCGGAGCAAGAATAGTAAGAAATTACATTTGAGTCAGGAATTAATATAGCACAACATCAAATTATTGTTGTGATTGGACAATGAATCAAACACAGGAGTTAGTAGACACCCGAAGATCCAAACTAGTGAACACAAGAAAGGGACAAAATGGGTATTTCAGCACAAAGAAAAACCAATCTTCCTCTGATGGAGGCAGGTTTTTTTTTTTTATTTTTAACTTTTTTTTTACGACTTTTTTTTATTGTCTAGTTTAAATTTAAAAGTCTATACACCAATTTTAATATATTTCCCTTGATTTTGAACCTTGTATTTTTATAGAAAAATAAAAAAATAAGAAATATTATATTTTTTTGTTCATGTAATAGCCCATCAACAAAAATTTATAGTGCTCTGTTTTCCCTCAAGATCTTGAGGCTTCACAACCCTTCACGTTTTCCATTTTTATAATAGTCATAGAATAATAAATAATGTTATTAAAATTAAAGTAATTTATACACATTGAACTAATAATAAAGTTAATAACAATTATAAATAATTCATCTTGATGTAACAAGTTCTCAACACATGGCTTTAATAAAGGATGAGGGCGAGAAAACGCGTTATTCCAGCGATTTTTATGGGGGATTATGTATGGTTTTGGGGTTTTTGTTACAGTCTTTCATTTTTTCGGGTTTTTTTTCCCCGCAATTTTAAAGGGAAAATGTTTTATGTTTTTTTTGGACGTTGTACTCCGGAAAAAAACCAGTCTTCCGAGTACCCTCAAGGGTACGGTACCCCAGGTTATAAAGGTATAGTGGAACTTCAAGAGTTGGTTTCCCAGAAGCAAGCTTATTGAAGTAAAATTAAAAAGTTATTTAGAGTGCGAAGGAGTAGAACTAAAGCACCTAGTACCAAATATTCAGTTAAAGATCAACAAATTACTTATTTCTTTTGGCAAACAAAAGTTCACTAAACAGCAACATACACATTATAGGGGGTCATTAACTCTAAACATTTCGTTAAACTGGATAAAGGAAGAACTTTTTTTTCCACCACCCAAAATGTATAAAAACATAAAATAACATATATTTTAAAAAACCTAATATTAAATACAAAAAAAAAAAAAAACAAAAAAAACCAAAGTTGGTGATTAAGAGTTAAAAGCTGACAATTTAGCCAATTTATGCTCAAAAGGAGCACGTTAGAAAATAGACGGTCCACAAATGACAAGTCACTGAACACGGAAATTCGAGACCGATAGTTTCGCCTCACCGTATTCAATGTATTAAGGAACAATACACTATGAGATAAGGGAATAATCACTCAGAACCCGTGGCTGCTAATTTTCAATAAATTTACGAACAAGTACGGGGGAGATTATAATATCAAACAACTCGAAAAGATAACCCCGAAAAAAGATAATCTGGAGGGAAAATCAATAAACTATATATATATTTGGGAAAGAACCAGAGCCAGAATAAATAATTTGCAAAACTTCAGGGGGTGTCCAAATTTTTGGCACTTAAATATATATACTAATATATATATAATATATCTATTATATATATATAATTATATATATAATATAATAATATATATTAATCATATATAAATATATAATTATATAGTATATAAATATATAGTAATATATATATATAATACTATATATTATATATATTCACATGTTTACATTTTACGTGGTACAAGGTTTTAGGGCGGAAAGAATATTAAGAATAAATTTATTCTATCTATTTTTTATTAGTAGATATTGAGAAGTTTTATTGCAACCCCTCTCCGAGAGATCTCGTAAAGCTCTCTCTCTAATCATCTGTAAAACTTTTTTATATTTTCTCTACTTTGAAAAAGTCAGAGACCTACATAGTTTCCAGCAGTTGTGAAATATTCGTTCCTTTTCCAAATTATAGGCCGACATGACCTGAAACATGACGTTTGAAAGTGCAGATGTCAACAAAAATAGGAAATATAGAAGAAGGAATTAGGAATATTCCGGATTGTACCTCCAAGTACCTGTAAGAGTGTGAACACCTTTTAAACCTGCGAGTCTGAGAGATGAACTGAGAAGGATGATAATAAGTTGAGAGAGCTGCTTTAAGAGTTTGGAAGAATTGATTAAGATTAGAAAGCATTAGGCTCCTATTCTTTTCAGGATTAACTGCGGAGTCGGCGAACCATTCAACCACTTACATGATTTGTGACGCTATTCCTACTAAGGATAAACGATTTGCTTACCATACAAAAGAAGCAACTGTGGATGGTTGTTAAAAAAAATCTGTAAAGTCACCTTCCTGAAACTCAGATTCATAGTATTATTGATCAGTGAGAGAAATAGTGGTTACTTTAAAGAAAAGATCACAATAAAAGAAAACTATAGTAAATACCCGGCCATACGTCCTTTAATCCGTTTCGTAGATCTTGGACTTTATACCAAACAGAGACGTATTATTACCTAGAATTTCCCATAAGAAATAAAGGGAGAATGATTAATCCGTTCCCATGAAAAAATATTCTAGTGTTATTGGCATACAATTGATGGGGTTGTGAGAAAATTCGAGTGCCTAATATATAGGATGGTGCTGAGAAAGGAGGAAGAGATGTTATTGTTTGGAAGGAGAGTCTCCTTCCAATAAAACTTCTGGAATCTGAAATTCTGTTGTTGTTTTTTTTATTTGTGTCTACTTGGACCTGGTTGAGCTCACCAGGTTTGACTTTTACCAAAATCTGTACAAAGAACTTAAATAGATAGATAGATAGATAGATAGATAGATAGATAGATAGATAGATAGATAGATAGATAGATAGATAGATAGATAGATAGATAGATAGATAGATAGATAGATAGATAGATATATAGATAGATAGATAATCTTCTCCTCAGGGTGTTTAGGAAATGTGAGATTGTCTGGTCATTTCAGACAATGCTATTACGGCTTGCTTGGGCTTTGTTAGGATGCTACTTCTCTGCAAAGGTTTTATCATCCATCCATTTGGCAAAGATTATCTTGATTAATGAATTAGGGGCTTCCTCTATCTCCTCCTGGCGCAGTGACACTCGTGGGCAGTCGTGGTTTTGTCTCGAGAGAGGTAAACAAGTATCGAGCGGTGTCGTGACTAATTTTGACTCATACAAGTTCTAGCACGCGAGTCGTATTCCAAACAAAGGTCGTGTACCAAGCAAAACTTTTCGCGTCTAAACAGGACTCATACCAAGTTGGACTTATTCCAAAGCGGACGTATACCGAGGTACCACTGTACTATGAAGGTAAAATACAGACAAAGGTAAGAGCTGCGTTATTTCAGAGATACAATAGTTGTGTGGAAGATTACGTCGAGTCGAAAGATGAAGTAACTGATTTTTTGAGTCATTGAAAACAACCGTGTTTTCTCTGCCCCAATAAGAAATTAAAAAATAAATCAGAAGTTAATTGTCCCAAAGTCCTCCTTCTAGCGTTAGTTTTTTAGCAATTGGTAACGGACGTTTCTCAAACTAAAAGGAATAATGAGGCGTGAAATCTCTTGCATAAGTGTGAATAGATGATGAAGTGATAGTGAGAAGGTTGTTAATGAAAAGATTGAAAAAGCGCGAATAGAAAAGAACCCTGAGAAACAGCACTATTAAAAGATGTAAAGAATAAACGGTGACCGTCTACAACAGGCGCTACAAAACGACTAAAACTTTGAGAAGGATAAATACCGGAAGAAGGGAGTTTAAAAATCAAAGCTTTTTGTGTCAATCTCTATCGAAAGATTTCAATAAAGCTATAACAAAGAATTAAAATAATGTTAATAATATATAGTGGCTATCACGATCAAAATAATAACTATAAGTTGTGTCATAACATACAAAAATTATGTTATAATAATAATAATAATAATAATAATAATAATAATAATAATAATAATAATAATAATAATAATAATAATAATAATAATAATAATAATAAAAATAATAATAATAATAATAATATAATAATAATTAATAATATAAGAATATAATAATAATAAAATGAAAATAAAAAAATAAAAATAATAATTGAAACGAAATAATACTATTAATAAATAATTTTATAACAAAACTATTAGTTAAGATAATAATTTTAAAATAATATAATTAATAATAATAATAATAATAATATATAATAATAATAATAATAATAATAATAATAATAATAATAACAGTAATAATAATATAGCGCAAAGTGTAATAATATCGAGAATAATGATTTAATAATAATAATAATAATAATAATATAATAATTAATAAATAATAATAATAATAATAATAATAATAATAATAATAATAATAATAATAATAATAATAATAATAATAATAATAATAATAATAATAATAATAATAATAATAATAATAAAAATAATAATAATAATAATAATAATAATAATAATAAATTGTACGGTAAAGCAATTAAATAATTAAAAATTAAAACCGATTTAATTATTTCTATATGATGGTTTAATTTATTAAATTTGACACCATTGTATTAAGTATTCTGTTTTATTTTCTTGTTTTAAAAATGCCAACCTAATATTTAATTATTCAACCAACTCTCTCTCTCTCTCTCTCTCTCTCTCTCTCTCTCTCTCTCTCTCTCTCTCTCTTCTTTCTCTCTCTCTCTCTCTCTCTCTCTCTCTCTCTCTCTCTCTCTCTCTCTTGTTAGACTGTACTCTTCTGTTTTATGTCTGTTTTGGTCTCTTCTGTCTCTCTCTGTTCTATCTCATGTCTCTTCTCTCTCTCTCTATCTCTCTCCTCTCTCTCTCTCTCTCTCTCTCCTCTCTCCATCTCTTCTTTCTTTCTTTCTGTCTTTCTCTATATTTGAAGCTATTATCGGTGCTGTTTTGCTCTCTTTCTCTTTCCTCTCTCTCTCTCTCTCTCTCTCTCTCTCTCTCTCTCTCTCTCTCTCTCTCTCTCTCTCTCTTTCTTTCTCTCTCTCTCTCTTTCTTTCTTTCTTTCTCTTCTCTCTTTCTTTCTTTTTCTTTTCTTTTCTTTTCTTTCTTTTTTTTTCTCTTTTTCTTTGTCTTCTTTTCTCTCCCTCTACTCCTCTCTGCTCTCATCTCTCTAATCATCTTATCTCGTGTCAATTCATTCTCTCTTCTCTCTCTTTCTCTTTCTTATTCTTTTCCTTCTTTTCTTTTCCTTTCTTTCTTTCCTTCCTTCCTTTCTTTCTTTCTTTTTTTCTTTTTTCTTCTCTTCTTTCTTTTTCTTTCTCTTTTTTCTTTTTCCTTTTCTTTTCTTTCCCTCTTTTCTTTTTCTTTCTTTTTCTTTCTTTTCTCTTTCTTTCTTCATTCTTTCTCTTTCTTTATACTTTCTAGTCTCTCTCATTCTCTCTCTCTCTCTCTCACTCTCTATTCTCTTATCTTTATTTCGTAATTTTCTTTCTTTCTTTCTTTTCTTTGTTCTTTCATTACCTCTTTTCTTTCTGTCTTTTATTCTTGTTTTCTTTCTTTCTGTCTTCTTCTCTCTTCTCTCTCATTCTTCTTCTTCTTCTCTCTCTCTTCTTTCCTTTCTTTCTTATTCTTTCTTTTTCTTTTCTTCTTTTTTTTCTTCTCCTTCTCTCTCTTCTCTTTCTTCTCCCTCGTTCTCGCTCTTCCTCCTCTCTTCTCTTTTCTACCCATCCCTCTCTTTTCTTTACTCCATCTCCCTTCTCCCTCTTCTCCTTTTTCTTCTTCTCCTTCTTCTTCTCTCTCCCTCTCTCTCTTCTCTCTCTTCTCTCTCTTCTCTCTCTCTCTCTCTCTTCTCTTCTCTCTCTCTCTCTTTCTTCTCTTTTCTTCTTTTCTTTTCTTCTTTTCTTTCTTTCTTTTCCTCTCTCTCTCTCTTCTCTCCCCTCTCTCTTCTCATCTTCCTCTCCCTCTCTTCTCTCTCTCTCTCTCGTATCTCTACTCTCTTTCTTTTCTCTCTTTCTTTCTTCTTTCTTTCTTTCTTTCTTTTCTTTTCTTTCTTCTTTCTTCTTTCTTTCTCCTCTTTCCCTGCTGTTTCTTCTCTCTTCCTTTTTCCTTTTTCTTTCTTTTTCTTTCTTTCTCTCTTCTTCCTCTCTCTCTCTCTCTCTCCTCTCGCTCTCTCTCTCTCTCTCTTCTCTCTCTCTCTCCTTTCTTCTCTTTCTTTCTTTCTTTCTTCTTTCTTTCTTTCTTTCTTTCTTTTTCTTCTTCTTTCTTCTTCTTTCTTCTTTCTTTCTCTCTCTTCTCTCTCCTCTCTCTCTCTCTCGTCTCTCTCTCCCTCTCTCTCTCTTCTCTCTTCTCTCCGTCTCTCTTCTCTCTCTCTCTCCTTGCGTCCTGTCCCTCTCTCTCTCTCCCTCCCCTCTCTCTCTCTCCCTCTCTCTCTCTTTCCTCTCTCTCTCTCTCTCTTCTTTCCTTTTTCTTCTTCTTTCTTTCTTTCTTTCTTGTTTCTTTCTTTCTTCTTCTCTCTCTCTCTCTCTCTCTCTCTTCTCTCTCTCTCTCTCTCTCTCTCTCTCTCTCTCTTTCTCTTTTCTTTTTCTTTTTCTTCTCTTTCTTTCTTTTCCTTCTCTTTCTTTCTTTCTTTCTTCTTTCTTTCTTTCTTTTTTACACCTTTTCAATCTCTCTTTCTTTCTTTCTTTCTTTCTTCTTCTCTTCTTCTTCTCTCTAATCCTCTCTCTCTCTCTTTCTCTCTCTCTCTTCTCTCCTTTCTGTTCTCTCCTCTTCTCTCTCTCTCTCTTTCTTTCTTTTTCCTTTTCTCTCTCTTTCTTCTTTTTCTCCTTTTCTTTCTCTCTTCTTTTCTTTCTTTCTTTCTTTCTTTCTTTCTTCTTTCTTCTTTCTTTCTTTCCTTGTCTTTCTTTCTTTCACTCTTCTCTCTCTCTCTCTCTCTCTCTCTCTCTCGTTCTCTCTCTCTCTAGTCTCTCTCTCTCTCTCTCTCTCTCTCTCTCTCTTTCTCTTCTTTTTGTTTCTTTTTTTTTCTTTCTTCTTTCTTTCTTTTCTTTTCCTTTCTTTCTTTTCTTTCTTTCTTCTTTCTTTCTTCTTTCTATCTTTCTTTCTTTCTTTTCTTTTCTTTCTTTCTTTCTCTCTCTCTTTCTCTCTCTCCTCTCCTCTCTCTCCTCTCTCTCTCTTCCTCTCTCTCTCTCTCTCTCTCTTCTCTCTCTCTCTCTCTCTCTCTCTCTCTCTCTCTCTCTCTCTCTCTCTCTCTCTTTTCTTTCTTTTCTCTCTCTCTCTATTTCTTTCTTTCTTTTCTATCTCTCTCACTCTTTCAGATTTCTTATTAAAAAATTACATTAATATTATAATTTTTATCTGTATATTATATATAATATATATTTTAGATATTGTATAAATATAGATATATATTTTTTTATATATATATATCAAACAAATAATATATATATATATATATATATATACATATATATATATATCATTATACCGCAGTGGCGTATCAAGAAATTTTTTTCGGGGGGGGCCAGACAAAAATCGTTTTTTATATATATTATATATATATATATATATATATATATTATATATATATTATATATATATATATATATATATATATATATATATATATATATATATATATATATATATAATATATATATATATATATATATATATATATATATATAAAGTGGAAGACAAATATTAAATTCTAAGAAAAAATGGGCATTAAATTATAGAAAATTTACTAAAATGACCTTACCTAAATTGCTAACTTTAATTTCCGGGCGTGAGAGTGAACAAAGTAAGAGATAACATCTTCAATTTTTATGTCAATATTTCGATGTATGTAGAGGAGGGCAAGTCCAATAAGTCTTTCATCTCCATTAGTATTTTCTTCAAGTAGCTTTTTCAGAAGTGCTTAAGTTTGAAAAGCCTTCTTTCTACTGAAACAGTAGACACGGGTAAAATTGCCAGTATTTGCAACAAGATGTAAATATTTAAAAATTGTGACTGCGAACAAGAAACTAGTCCATCTTTGCGGTTTTTGGGCGACCTGTGATGTGATGCTATTTCATCTTCCATAAATCCCATTCTGCTTTTACTAAATCTTCAATTGTGCTTTCGAGATCTTTCTTGTAAAATATTACACAATCTTTTATCTTCTCATATGACACATTACACCTGTTCGGTATGACAAATTGCAAGGAAGAAATAATTTTTTTATAATTAAAAAAAATTTCTCCTCATGCTGATATTAAATCATCCAAAAATGGTATAAAAATGGATGTATAATGATAAGTTTGTGGGTCGGAAGTAGGAATGTTGGAGTCTGTATTTTTGAAACTTTGTTAATTCCTTGGTTACAGCAATTTTCAATACCCAGCTCTTGATACGCTTTACACATTTTCTTCAAAAATCGCTGAAATTCTAATGATGCATTTTCTCTGATGGCTTCAAGTTTAATTTTAACTAAAGGACTTTACGAGGAATTTGTTCGGGACATAGACGAATTATATAAAAAATTAATTAACCTCTGTGCCACTTTTATGTTATTAACAGATGTTAATACTTAAATTTTTAGGTCTAGAAAATTCGGGGGGGGGGCCTCATGGCCCCCCTGCCCCCCCCCTGGATACACGCACTGTATATATATATATATATATATATATATATATATATATATATATATATATATATATATATATATATATATATATAATAGTATATATATATATATATATATATATATATATATAGTATATATATATATATATATATATATATATATATATATATATATATATTCAGTGGCGTACCTTGAAGATTATACTTGGGTAGGATGATATATATATATATATATATATATATATATATATATATATATATATATATATATTTATATATATATATATATATATATATATATATATATATATATAAATAATATATTTAAATAATAGAAAGAGAGAGAGAGAGAGAGAAGAGAGATAGAGAGAGATATTCAAAATTCTTTTTTTCAAATTTCTTCGTACGTTTTCGCCTGAGCGAAAAGTTTCGTTCTCGTGGATTCTCGTATTTTTTCGTTCGTACAGGCAGTATATAATGTCTGGCCTCGGCCCTATATTTTACTATAGTGAAATATATGAAAATCCAATGTACGCCCATAGCATTAAAAATTCTTACTCTTTAAGAACAGAGTTAGGAAGGCAACATTTTCAAATGAATTTTAGGTTATTATAATTTGCTATTGCTAATGTAGTTGTTTTTCTTTAAATTTATTTTATAAATCATTCTTTGTTTTCAGCTTTCAAATAAAATTGTAATAGTTTAGTTAACTTTACCATTTATTTTATTTATCAAAAAGGGACCAAAAATATTACCCTACCCTACCCTACCCTACCTTACCCTACCCTACCCTATGTATACGCCCGATATATATATATATATATTATATATTATATATATATATATATATATTATTATATATTATAATATATTATAGATATATATATATATATATATTATATATATATATTATATATTATATATATGGTCAATTTTATTATCATTTTCCATTCTTTTCGAGACTCAATAAAACAGGTAACATTATAATGTTTATTGCTTTAGCAAATATATTTGTAATCCTTTTTAAATTTCATTTTTAATTATTAAATTTTTAAATTCTTAATTATCTAATTGCTTTACTGTGCCTTTTATTATTATTATTATTATTATTATTATTATTATTATTATTATTATTATTATTATTATTATTATTATTATTATTATTATTATTATTATTATTATTATTATTATTATTATTATTATTATTTATTTATTAATTATTATATTGTTATTCATTCTTAGAATTATTATTTTTTTATTATTATTTATTATTATTATTATTATTTATTATTATTATTATTATTATTATTATTATTATATTTAATTATTAATATTAATTATTATTATTATTATTATTATTATTATTATTATTATTATTAGTATTATTATTATTATTATTATTTTATTATTATTATTATTATTATTATTATTACGTGTTGTTGTTGTTGTTGTTGTTGTTGTTGTTGTTGTTGTTGTTGTTGTTGTTGTTGTTGTTGTTGTTGTTGTTGTTGCTGTTGTTTGTTATGATAGAATTTTCAATATTATTATTTTATTATATTATATTATTATGATTTATTTATTATTATTATTATTATTTATTATTATTATTATGATTATTATTTATTATATTTTTATTATTATTATGATTATTATATTATTATTATGTTACTCTATTACTCCTGGTACTCTCAATTAGCCTCTTTTGAGTTGCTCTATACACATCTCTATTTTGTCTCATGATATATTGTGTTAAGATTTTTGTAGGCATGTTCCCTTAACTCTTTTGCATTTTTATTATAGTAGATTACGTGGGGTTTCATCATAGTTTTTTTGGACTCTCTTCTGAGAATTA
>JABUQX010018183.1:22500-32500 GCA_015478945.1 Trachelipus rathkii
CTCTATAATAAATAATGGAAAACATTTCCGTCCATCGGAAAGATGAGAATAACAGACATAATCAAGAACATCATTTCTTATTACCATCTAATAACTGTAGAGCTTTAATTATTGGAGAATTTGGATGTGGTAAAAACAAATTTACTACTGAGAATGTTACTTTTGGATAAGTGGTTGGATTATAATAATTTACTTGGTTTTGGAAAGTCTTTACACCAGCCAGAATATAAATTAATAAAATCAGGGTTTGATAAAGGATATAGTAAAAACGAAGTTCTTGAATTATTGGAGAAAGGAAAGGGTGATATCGATTCATTTATCAGAAATCTACCTAAAAAAAATAAAAAATCGAAACATAAGGCAAAATATTATGAAGATTCTTCTGAAATTGTAGACCCGAAGGATGTTAATAACAAGAAAAAATATTTATATGTATTTGATGATAAAATGAATGATTCAAATCAAAGTAAAGCTGAAGATTATTATACGAGAAAAAACATAATAATACAAGCTTTATTTATATTAATTATTTTAAACTTCCTCGTCACCAAACAATATGATTCAATGCTAATGCATTTTTATTGTTGTCTCATTGCCTATAAAAAAGATTTATTTAATATTTTTAATGATTTCATTTCAAAAGATATGACGTGGAAAGAATTTCGTAATTACTGTGAAACTGTTTGGAAAAAAACCCATTTGGTTACATCATTATAAATAAAAAAAAATATCACCAGGAAAAAGAGGATATCACGCTAATTTTAACTCTATCTATATCGATAAAAAGTTTTCCTTCTTAAATAAATGTGTATATACAATACAACTCGAAAAGTTCATTGAGTCCAATTCAATAAACTTAACCCTTGAAAATCAAAAATATATTAATGAATTGAAATTATTTTTAAAAAAGAAAACGGATTCAGGATTATTAAATTCAGCATTAAAAAAACTTTCCTTTTCAGAAATGCATTTAAATTTACCTAATAATGTATCATCAGAAAATATTGAAAACTGATCGCTTAATAATACAGAAAAGTATTCGTATTGCGGTCCAGGTACGAAAGTACAGAAAACACTGAAAGAAGAATATCAAGACGTTAATAGTTTAGATAAGGTCTGCAAGCAACATGATATAAATTATTTGAAACAAAAATATGAAAGAAAGAAATGCAACGGATAATTTATTAGTAAAACAAACGAGATAAATTGCGTTAGATCCTAATGAACCAAAGTACGTTAGAAAAGAAGCGAGATTAGTCACAGGAGTTATGGGAATGAAATCATGATTCGGAATGGGTTTACCATCAAAAAAACCGGGTAAAGAGCTCGCGAAAGTGGACTCTGAAAAATTGAAAGAATTATATTATAATCCTAAGACTGTATACTCAGGATTTTAGTCCGAAAAAGTGGATTGTCTTCTAAGATAGCTAAAGGATGGTTGGTCGTCAGTATGTATATACCCAACATAAGCCGATAAGACATAAATTTCCTTCTAGAAGGGTAATTGTGTCTGGTGTTGATGATCAGTGAGTGGCAGCTGATTTAGAAGAAATGCAAAAATATAAAACTCAGAATAACAATATAAATTATATATTAACAGTTATAGATAACAGTTATATCCATCAAATACGGCTGGGCTACCTTTATTAAAAAGAAAACTGGAAATGATCGCAGAGCATTTCAAAATATATTTAGGAAAGAATTCCGAGAAAAAAACATACAGATAAAGGACTTGAATCTAGAAATTAAAAATTGTAAAATAACTCCTTAAAATCTAATACATTGGTTTGCTAGAAGGAAACGAAAGCTCAAGTAGTAGAAATATTTAACAGAGTTTTAATATCTAAAATGTTGAAGTATTTTACCGAAAACAAAACATAGAAGTGGATCGATATTCTTCCAAAGTTAATAAAAAATTATAATACAAGGAATCACAGAAACACTAAAAATGACTCCTGAACAAGGATCTCTTGTGAAGAATAGCATATTTGTTTATGAAAATTTATTCCCTCATACTACGACGAAACTTCAGAAATCGAAATTTAAAATAAGTGATAGGTAAGAATTAACAGAAAATATAAAGATTTTAGAAAAGGTTATCTTCCAAACTTTACAGAAGAAATATTTATTATAACTAAAGTATTGAAAACAAATCCTGTAGCTTTACTAACTCAGAGACACGAGTAATGAAGATATTATTGAAAGTTTTATGAATAAATAGTGAAATATGAGGTGATTTATATGAAGTTAAAAATATTAAAAAGAAATAAAAGGAAAATAACAGTTAAATGGAAAGGTTAAAATACCATATCTTGGATTAATGAGAAGACTTAACGGAAATATAGAACGAGAAACGTGAAACAGCTAACGGACAACCGTTTCGCTTTCCGTTCAGCGTTTGCTCTTTAGTTATTTAACCGTTTGCTGCTTCGGTTTTTTTTTTTCATAATAAATCTGATGTGTTAGTATTAAAGAAAAATTTGATTTAGTAAATATTAGAAAGAAACTTCAGAAAAGATTTTAAACGAGAAATTAGGTGAAAAGATATCTATCAAGGAAAATATTAAACTACTACAACCATTAATTGAACCAATTAAGGATATAACTAAACATCAAAAAAATACTGATCAATCAACAAAATACAAGAGTAGAACCCCTTTAGCTATCGAAGATGTACAAGCATCGCCTAGCTCTCCTAGATATAGTTCATTAAATTTTGGAAAAGTATCAGAAAAATATTTGGAAGCAATATTTCTTATAATAAATATGACAACGCATTCGGTATTTGACCGATTGAAGGAGGTGTAGATTTTAAATTAGGTAAGGATGTAGTTAAGATTGAGGGTAATAATTTATATATTGATAAAACCGATATATCGGTACTGGAGGCTTATGGAAACTTCTAACCTTGAAAGATCCTGGTGAAGCTCCCATAAATGACTATAATAATTATAAGAAAATAATGCTTCAATTAAGGCATTTTTAAAGAATGGTGGAACTATTGTTAAATCGAATAGTGGTGATAAATATAATTCATTTATTAAACCAATATATAATGAATATAAATTGATTGAAGACATAAAGAAAAAATCAGAAATACATCAGAGAGCAAGAACACCGAGGAAGGCAGAATTGGAGATATAACTCTAACAGAGAACATTGAGAAACAAGGAACTGGTTTTAAATTTTTACCTTCAGATCTCGATGAGCTTGTAAATAGACATAGAATATTATTTTCAGAAATTCAATCGGGTAATACAAGCGTTTTTAATGAGCCACAAGCTATTAATGATGAACTGGTAAGATTAGGTATCTTTGATAAATATATAATAGAATCTTTAAATTTTTCTCTATAATTAATGATCATTGTGCTATCTAATAATACAAGTGATTTCAAATATAATTTTTATCCTTCTTTAAAATTAAAAGAGGGTAAAACACATGAAATAACGTTATTAAATATAAATACGTATCATTCAGTACCAAATATTGATGAATCAAATAATAAATTCGTATATGAAAATAACTGTAAAATTTTTGAAATATTATTTCCAACAGGAACTTAGGAGATTAAAGCGACTAATGATTATATTCAAGAACATCTTTTTTAAAAATAATCATCCAGAAGCATTCAGTATTGAAGCAAACCGCATAACAATAAAATGTATTACTCATGTTAACAATGCTAATTTTATTATATATTTCAATGAAAAGTCATTCAAAAATCTTTTAGAATTTAGAAGTGATGCTATTGAAGGCATTGGAAAATATGAAATTGAAAACATTGTTGATATTTCACCAGTAAATTCTGTCGTCTTAGTTAATTGCGATATTATAGAAGGTTCTTATCTTAATGGCCATCAAAAACCAATTTTGTATAGTTTCTTTCCTAATGTTCCTCCCGGTTATAAAATAAATGAGAGAACTAATACATTATTATAAATGACGGTAACAATTCCAACTGTTAATTTAATTCATATTTAGCTTACTGATCAATATCATAAACTATTAAGTCTCCGAGGAGAGAAAATAACTATACGATTACATTTAAAATCAATAAAACTTTTTTCCCTATAATAAATGGACACTATTCAAAATCTTCCAGACTTTAATTGGGTAGATATCAAAAGAATAAAAGAACTCAGATTTAGAAACCATTGCAAGAAATGGTATTGAGGAGTTTGAAATTATTTCAGATTATATAGTTCATTACGTAAAAGTTTTGATATATTTATCTATAAATCCCGTCGTAAACGGAATGATGTTGGAATCTTCTGAAGAAGATTCTGAAGATTCTGAAGAAGAAGAATCAAAAGGAACAGGAACGAGAGCAGGAAAAGAATTATTCTTCAAATATTTTTCAAAAAATTCCATCGTAAACGAAAAAGAAAAATCAAAAGGAACAGGAAAAGGGGCATGAAAGGAATTATTCATAAATTTAATTAATAATGGAATTATGATTTATAAAAATATTAAAAACTATTTAACTTTTTTTCTCTATAATAAATGGAGTATAATTTAAATTGGAAGGAATCTTCAGAAATGGATGATTCGATTAAAAGATTCAAATATCAAGAATGCGAACCTTATAAGGAGTTGATTTAAATACACCTAGTGATATAATAATATCAGTTCAAAAATATCAGTTCAAAATAGAAGTTATATTTATATCGAGGGATCTTTAAAAAAAGAAAATGGATCTACATTTTAAAAAGATCAACCTGAAACTGGAACTGGAGCAGAAAAAGAATTATATATAAATTTATTTTAAAATGGAATCTTGTATTTATTTTAAAGAGTTAAATATAAACTCGGAAATAAAAGCATGGAAGAATATCCAACTCTTGGACAAACATCAACTATGAAAGGACTTTTAACATATCCTCTTAAATATACAGAAAGTATGAATTTTATTTGGGCACCTAAAAAATGTGAAATAATATGTCCAAAATTTAAGAATCCTGGATATATGGAGGACACAGTTACATGTTTAAATTCATCTGAAATTTTGGTGTATCCATTAAGTCATATATTTGGGTTTTCCGAAAATTATGATAAAGTAATTTATGAAATAAAACAACAGCTTACATTAAAAGAAAAGATGATAATGATGCTATATAACAATCGCTAGATAAAAACGATGAAGGTATTTATAAAGTTCCTATTGGTTAAATTATTTTATCGAGAATAGTATGGAGAATCCCACACGTAACACTTACAGATGAATATTCAGTAAAACTGTATAAAGATATTCAAAACAAAATTAATTTAAATTTAAATTTTTTGAATAGACAGTGTGAATCTATAGAGGTAAATCAAGGACAACAACAATTCGATTGGAGATTAAATGTTACATCAGGATCTGAATAACCTCGATTTATAATTTTATCTTTTCAAGAAACAAATGGCGATAATCGAATTGTGAATCGAGGTATATTTAATCATTGTAAAATAACTAGCGCCTTTGTTCAGTTAAATAGCGAAGATATCCGAAATGGATCTTCGACTTGATTTTAATGAAAATTGTTATACAACCGCTTATAAAATGCTATCAGATTATTCTAATCATGTACTTATTAAATAAAGAAAATGTTTCTATTAAATTATTATTATAAAAAATTTGTATCCATTACTAGTATTTGATGTAAGTAACAATCTGAAAAAAATAAAAATTCAGTTACAGATAATTAAATAAAGCAATTTTAAGAAAATTTATCCTCTCAAGCTTATGCCATTAGGTTCTCTCTTTACGATTTTAAGGAATGATAGCGTGCGAATAAGTTGTCATCCAAGATTTGAAGCTCTTAAATCCCATGAAAACACGTCCAAAAACCCCAAAAACCCCCCACACAATTATATAATTCGTATAACCATCTAACTCTGTATAAGATACATAACGAGCAACACACAAATCACTGCACCATTTCAAAGTTATGCAACACTAAAACAAGACCAAGTATCCTTTAATGACCGTACCTCAGACCTACCAGAATGTGGAAGAGTAAGAACTCAATTACTTCTATAAAATATATAAATATAAAAATATAGATGGATAGAACTAATATAGCAGACGTGATAATTAAAAGAAATTCCATCCTTCTCTCCACTCCCCCCTGCCTTAAGGCAGGAGGCTACGATCACACAAAATCCTTTTAAAAATATAAAATTTTTTTTAAATAATCTACTATATATTCAATGATTTTGTTTAGCTTTTAGAATTTTACCCTCCAAGCCCCCCGAATTTAAATAGCTTCCCCGAAAAATGTTCTGGGTAATTTTCTACTAAAAATCAATTTGGCTTTAAAGATGCTAAAATATTTGTATAAAATTTATATACATAATAATTATTTTTACTTCCTTAAATAAATGGAATTACAAAACTAAAAGGGGTTATGTTGAAAATTTCATGAAAAGAAATTTAAAACCAACGCAGTAAATATAAAAATCTCCTATATCATTTAGTCAATCCGACAGATAAAAGGAAAACTAGTATCTCTTCTCCGTACTCAAACTCAAAACAATTTTTAAAAGGCTATCCATTTTAATTTCAAATTAAGCATTATCAACAAGTCCACAGCCTTGCAAAAACACGCAAGGATTTTAATAACCCCAACTTATTGCAGCTGCAAGGCATCGGTTCTCTTGCTGGCCATCGGAGGCTATTGTCCCGCAATAAATATTCTATACAAAGACTGTAAATGATAAAAAAAAACGCACCACACCTCAAAAGACATTAGAAGAAAATAGAAGGCATAACCTTCAAATGGTACAAAAAAGAACAAATGGAAAAAGGTCTTTTTTTTATTAAAACCATACCTCATCGAAAAAACTTCGAAGGTTATATTTCAAACCATACAATAGATTTGAATATTCCGATTGAAAGCGTGAGTCAGTATGATCTTAATCAAATAAATATCAATCAACCTAAAATTCCAAACTTTGAAGGAATTTTATGAGAGATGCTCTTCCAAAAAAAATCTAATAAAAGGATGTGGAATCTTAATTATTGAATTCAATTAAGTTCAGAAACTCATTGGACATGTTGGTTTAAGAACTGTAAAAACTTATGCTATTACTTCGATTCATTCGGTGTTCAACCTCCGACTGAATTTGAAAAATATATTCAAATGCGAAATTGTCTATTCAACGTATCAAATACAAAAATTGAATGAAGGCATCATCGTTCAGCCGCGATCATTAAAAATGATCGCTGTGACCGTATTGGATTCACTAATTTTACAAAAAAACTTTTTTTCTCTCAATCAATCAAGTGTTTAACAATTATTGGTGAAGGACCTCGAAACAAGGAAGTGGACCCCGGACCGCGAGGACTCCGAGGGCTCTAGGACCTCCTCAGGACCTCAGGGACTGTCAGAATTGGATTGTAATATTTAGCATGAGGAAGGTAATTTATGCATTATCGAAAATAAAAGGTTGCGAAAATGCGGCTAATCTCTAGAACTGCTAACATGTTACTACAAAATTTATTACAGATAAATTTAGTAAAGAAAACAAGAAGTAAGACGTTGATAAAATGTAAACAGCACGAGAAATATGAATAAATCAAAATAACTCGAGCAATCTACAATCTGAAAAGGGTTGCATCATATAAAAAATTTGTTGAAAGAAATAAAATCTCAACTCATTCAATTGCATTGTCACGTTCTGTTAAATATTGTTTAAAACGCCTTAAAAAGAATTAATAAACAGATTTGCTTTTAAAAGAAAATTAAAATAATGTTAAAAAAAGAAACATTTGCTTAAAATTCAAAATAAATTTTTACAAACAAATCCAAAATTAGATTGGGGACAGTCCCGTTACTTATTCGTATGAAAGGATGCATTCTAGGAAAACTAGCGTTATGTTATCCTTATGAAGGATTCATTATACAGTTATATTGACCTCACAAGATATAAAGCCCGCTTCCCTTCAAACTTTTGTTTGGACAAAAAACTTATTGTTACTATATCAATATGTGTGAATATCAAGAATGAATCTTTAATTTAATGAAATAGACGAGACAATAATTAAGTTGTAGGACATGTTCTCAAACTGAATCAAGTTGATAACTCAATAATGTAAAAATGCATGCTATACAAGTTTGGTAGGGTATAACTTTATTAATAAAAATATTGTTAGGAGATGAACCTCTTGAGACAGTTGAGTTTAATTAGGTTTAAATAAAATGATACCAAAATATTTATGAACTTGCTATTTCAGCAAAATTTTAAAAACAATTTTTAACATACAAAATAATTATCTAAGTAAAAAATTATGTATCTCGCCCGACTTTATACGCACTGAATATTTGATGATCGGATAAGAAGGAAAAAATATATATATATCAATATTTCACATTTTCAAAAAAAGTTTTACTATTATCGTCTCTCCTTCCAACAATGTCTTATAGATATAAAACACTCTTAAATCAGACATTATATTCCAACATATATAAGAAACATTATTTGAACTTTAGAGTTCAGTTTTACTTTCTATCGTTTTACTGCCTTCCCAGACAAAGAGAATGTTTACAACATTCTATTGTATATCATGGTCGTAAACATGTTATGAAAACTCCTCCGGGAATTAATGTAAACACCCTTGCCTCTTGCATTTTATACTCGCTTGCAATTTACAGCGTGTTAATAACCGATAGTTGCCTAAAAGCTAAAGTTGAGTTAAAATAACTCCAAAATACTGACAACCTTACAGTTCCACCAGAGTTGGTGTGTAAATCATGATCTGAATCTTAAAGGCCGACATGTTTCAATACATGGTGTTTGAAAGTAGTCAAGGCAAATTAAGTTGGGAAAATAGATGAAGAAAGTGTTTTACCGATTTTATCAGTGAAACACATGTACGTCTGAAGGTCAGAAGGTTGAACAGAGAAAGGATGAGACTGTATGGATAAACGTATCGCATGAGTCTTACTCAGAGGAGGTGGTAGGCAGCTGGAGAGTTCAGAATAATATTTTCCATATTAATGTCCATAATAGCGATATTATAAGCCGAAATATGCTTTGGGAACTCTTAACTTTGGAGATTCTATTTTTGAAAGTTTATTTAGACAGTTTTTCTTCAGTTGATAAAATCTTTTGTTCTTTGTCAATCCTTGATTATTTTCAAATGTCTCAATTTTACTTTATCAGTGATATCGTTCAAAAATCAAGGTAGTCACTTGAAAAAATTCCTTTCCTGGCTCAAAAACCTCACACCAGTCGTAGATACAAAATGATAGCTTGGTTCTTCTTTTTGCCATGCAATCACAATCCTTTAAAACCAATCCACGAATATGTTTTCAACAATAGAAGAATTTTTACCATTTCAATCAATATTTTTTTACTTTCTGATGCTCAAAAATCAACCTTATTGTCGGCTGATCACACCCATACGAATAAAGAAAAGAAAAATCTCTTGACAAGCTTTGGGATACACATACTCTGGTCATTCCAATAGCACTCGTTCATGTTTCCACACAATCCTGTCCTTCCCAATTCAGCTATCTCTTCTAAGACTTAGGAACTATGCACATTCCGATATATCTGATCAGGCATTTGCCTTTAATAGAATCATCATTTAACGACAATCCTCATTTGACAGTGTCGAGCTCCTACTTCCTTATTTAATGATCAAAATATATCAGAAGGTGGATGGCATTGCGATGAGTTCACCTTATGTCCCATCTTTGCAAACATATTTTTAACCATATGAGGAACTTTAAGTAACAGTGGAAATGTTCAGCCAAAATTCTACGACGTTATGTGGATGATGTGTTTGTACTTTTAGTAACCAATGAAAAGACCAATCATTTTGTATTAATATCAATTCAGCTTCCTCTAATATTAAAATTTTCAATATAATCGAATATCTGCCTCAATTATCGTTTTTTTGATGTATTGGTCAGGAAGCAAAACCAAGAAATTTTTCAACCTCAGCAAGAAAAACAGTTTTTACTGCCCCATGGATGAAATTTTTTCAATTTCACACCCTTAAAACTTT
>JABUQX010018183.1:42500-45000 GCA_015478945.1 Trachelipus rathkii
AACATAGCTCGACGGAGTGAAGCCTGAACTCTTGACAGTCTATCACAGTTGGAAACCGGCGATGGGATGATAGTGTAGACGCTATGAATATGTCAGCAAGATAATAGGATCGCTTGGCTTGTGGCAACGATACATGTTATCAGAAGCGCAATGCGTAAAGGATCAGAAATGGAAGAAGCGAATATGATGCCCGTGTCAACTGAAAAATTAATGGGGGTTGTCTGAAAAGTATGAGAGACCAAGGTTGCGATAGTATCTTGCTAAGAGAAATATGTTTTCGGGCAGACTCCTAACTAACTGAAAGGGGAAAGCAAGTAATGCTGATTGATAATACATTCAGAGACGTTCCGGTAGCCATGATTGATGTCGACACGCCTTATTACTCAGGACGCGTTGAAGCGATAACCTTACATGATGCTATCTACGATCTAGTGATAGGTAATATCCCAGGCGCGAGAGACGCAAGTACGCCGCTGCCGGACAATAAAGAACGAAAAGGAGCGGCAGATAAAAAAACCTTTCAGCTCACTGAAAGAATAAACAAGTTGTCCGCGGAAAACGAAAGTCTACGCGAGTCCTTAAACGTGAAGGATGAAGAAAATAAAACTTTGAAGAAAGATTTACAAGAGAGAATAAAAACATTGGAGAACGACAAAAAGTTGACAATGTCAAAGACAGATTACCTTTCAAAAAAAGTAATAGAATTTGAGCGTCAAATTCAAGAAATTGAAAAGTCAAAAACTCATTTGGCAGATATAAGTCGTACTCAGGAACAGCTTAGGAGACTTTATGGAGAGTTCACTTCTAGGTGCGAAGAAATTCACGCCATATTGTCCTTTGACAAGCCTCAATAAAATAAATTACCCATCTTCAAACTGAACTAAATGAAGCAAGAAGTGAAGTTACAGCAATTCGAGACGCAGCTGAAAATGTTGCTGCGGTTGAAAAATGAAATTGTGAAGAGAAGTTTGTTTCCATTCAGCAAATTATGAGAGAAATTTATTTCAGCGGAAAATGAAATTCAGTATCTCAAATCCGTTATAAAGAAATCAGAACGGGAGAAACTTCACTACCAAAGCTATATGAAAAGTCAATTGAAGACGGTGATTTGAATAGAGAAGACTTCTTGAGTCAGAAGGTTATATCTGTCGTTATGAAATTAATTTTGAAAAAGATTCAAAGTCTTAGTCATGCATATTCTCCAAGTTATAATACTGGTTCATTAGAAGAAGCTTCAGTAAGTAAGGAATCAGTAGAGGAAACTGGAGAAATGGATATATCAGCTAAGGATTCAATGATTAATTTCGCTTACGATACTAAAATTGAAGAAGGAGCTGAAAATGATTATGAATCTATGGAAGGACCTAAAGATAAGTTTTTAGATGAGTCGAAAGAGGAAAGAAATTTAAATCTTAGAAAAGTTAAAAAGGAAAGGATCCTTGAACAACTATCTGAAAGGAGAAGTGAAAGGGAAAAGCTACTTGCGTGAAAAGGAAAAGGAGATTTATTCGGAAAGTTCTGAACCTCTCAAAGAAAGTTCAGAAGGAATGGAATATAATCATTCGAAAAAGTTGAGTGATTTAGAGTTAGTGAAAAAGTAAGCTGGAGAGTAAAATGCTAGCCAATGATGAAGTGAAGGAACTTTATAAGAAAGAGACGAAAGAAGAGAAAGAAGAACTTGAGAGAAAGTTAGAGGAAGAAGCTAAAAAGGGCAAAGAAGGATTAGCGATTAAAGATGATGAAAAGATTAAAATGGAGGAGCGATTAAAAAATCCTTTAGAAGAAGCATCATCATATCCTCATCTTGGCGATACTATTCCATCGGATGGTAGTTCTTTGATTCCAGTTGAAGAACATGGAAAATTAAAGTTTGGGTTTAAAGGAAAAGCCCTGTTTTCCTTCTAAATAGCAGCGTATGTAACGTTAATAGTACCATCAGTGACAAGATTGAGTGCTCCACGAAAGGAGGCGAATTTTATCATTTTGGAATATTTTTTATTTTTACAAAACTTAATTAATCTAAGAATAATTCTATTCGAAATTATTTAATACGAAATGGGAAATATATTTTTTATTAAGGTGAAATTACTTTATAGGATAAAGAATCAATAGGTGACAGCTCATTTACATTTTGGATACTACTGAAAAGTATAAATATATGATATTTAATTCTCACGGTTGGGTTCTCTCATTCAAAATTTATCATCTGAAAACTACGTGTCAGTTGGGGGATCTCACATTCAAAATTCTTCGTCTGCAGACTTTGTGTTATCACTAATCGTTTATATATATTTGTACATTGAGTTATTATTATTGAACCTCTGACCAGAGAGAATATTGAGCTTGACCTGAAGTCACTTGGGAAGAACTATGTATTGGATAAAGAATCTCTGATCAGTGAGAATATTCAGCGTGACCTGAAGTCACTTGAGAAGAACTGTGTATTGAATTATGAATCTCTGACCAGTGAGAATACTGAACGTGGCCTGAAGTCACTTGA
>JABUQX010018183.1:50000-52617 GCA_015478945.1 Trachelipus rathkii
CATCTATGAAGAAAATGATCAGTGTTATGTAATACTTTTGACATAATTGCGTATCTTTGCTTAAGTTAAATTTGTTATTTAATGTAAATGAAAAATGTAAATTTGAAAAATGTCATGTCTTTGATTGGTTGGACACTTCATTAATTTTAGCATTTATTCGTAGTTCATGGTTTTTCTGATCTGGTAGGTTATACCTGCTTTGCTAGAAAATGTTAAGTTTTGTCAGATGTTAATATGTTAACTACTGATGATACGTTAGAAACGTAGGCTTAGGTTAAGTTTTGCTAGGTAATGATAGATTTGATAGAGAACTTTGCTAATGTCCGCATTTATTCATAGTTCAAAATGATGTTAAATTTTTTGATAGGCAAGACACTTTGATAAAGGTAGCATCAATTCATAGTTCAAGATGTTGGTATCTTTGATAGGTTAGACACTTTGCTAATGGAGTTTTGTTGAATAATGCTATGTTAGCTGCTGATGATATGATAGGAAAAGTAATGACAAGTTAAGTTTTGCTACTTAATGATTGGATAAGTTGAAATATATATATATATATATATATATATATATATATATATATATATATATATATATATATATATATATATATATATAATATATATAATATATATTATTTATATATATATATATATATATATATATATATGAATTTATATATATATATATATATATATATATATATATATATATATAACAAAGGGGTAGAGATGGTTGCTGATTAGCGTTTGATCTATTGATTAACGGGTGTTTTTACTAAACTTTAGTAAAACCTTAAACAAAATAAAAATACAACAATTAAGTTTAGAAAAGAAAATGAAAAAATATAAATATTTCAGTTTAAAAAAAATGATATACTCAAAATATTATGGTTTATGTTTAGAAAAGAAATTAAAAAAATATAAAAAAATATGTCTTTAAAAAATATATTAACAATGTAGGAAACTGAATAACGCTACAGCTCGTAAGTGTTAAAATTTAAAATATAGTTTAAATTAAGGCTGGAAAACGAGTAATATAAAATATAAATAAATATGATTGAAAAGAAAATGGAACATACTTATTATTCAAGGAAAGTATATTTATTAAGAATAAAAATCAATAGGAGTTTCTACAACAACAACAACTACTACTACTACTACTACTACTACTACTACTACTACTACTACTACTACTACTACTACTACTACTACTAGTACTACTACTATTACTACTACTACTACTACTACTACTACTACTACTACCAGTACTACTATAACTACTACTATTCTCTCCATCTCCAATCTGACCCCGCTCCGGAGTTGGTCGATTCCATCTCTGGCACCGACTCCCTCATTTGCTGTGCACTATCACTATGTACAATCTGCTATTATTATTATTATTATTATTATTATTATTATTATTATTATTATTATTATTATTATTATTATGTGCATACATCTGTGTTTTATTATTATTATTTATTATTATTATTATTATTATTATTATTATTATTATTATTATTATTATTATTATTATTATTATTATTATTATTATTATTATTTTAATTCTATGTCAGCTTTTGTTTTAATATAAGTTTTACTTTTAACTTCCAATTCTCTGAATAATTTCTTCTGATTGTCATTTAATTTTCTTAATACTAGTCTAGAAAATAGTTTGCAAAGAAAGTAAGAGGCATATTTAAATTTATTAGTTTCTGACCGGTTTCGTCCGTAAACGTCGGACATCTTCAGAGTTTCGATTCTAACATTTGAATGAATTATATAATAAAAGATTTAAAAAATTAAAATTAAAAATTAGATTTTAGATTTTAGTATTTCATATTATATTTAATTTAAGTGACAATACGTTGAACTTTATGTTAATGTCTGGTTTTAGATTTTTATTTAATAAGCCTCAGCTATTTTCAGTTTTTGAGCTTCGCATGAGGAGTAAAATTTTGAATGACTGTGAGATATTAGGTATAGTTGTTTTGTTATGTTCAGTGGATAAATGTTCGTATATTTTGAACTTTCAGAAGAATTAAACAGACCTGATATTTTGTGCATTTAAATTCATGGAGAAGGCTGACCATCAGACAAATGTTCATCAGCAGGATGTCTGAATAATAACTCTAGCGTTGATTCTTTGTTTTCAAACTTATTGAGCATTAGAGGACTTTGGTGGAAGAAAAAAATATTATGGCATTATTATTCTTCACATTAAATCTGCAGTTATTTTATGAGTGGTTATTCTCTTACAAAACTTAGAACTTGGCTATATTTACATCTGCTAAGTTACTTTGGATTATCATCATTTGATTCATAGATTGTTGTTACAAATCTGATCTTGATTGCGACTGGCGGATCTTTCATGGACGAAGCGCCTTCTTTAACTCTCATAAACCTAGTACAATCTTTTGAGAACATTATCATAGTTTATGGCTTTGAACATCTATTTTGTTATATCATGGTCATTAGATATCTTGAAACTCTAAGCTAAAAGCAATTGGAATACCATAAAAACCATCTAAAACCAGACATTATATAGGGTTCAACGTATTGTCATAAATTAAATATAATATAAAATGTAAAATCTAAAATCTAATTTTTAATTT
>JABUQX010018184.1:5000-10000 GCA_015478945.1 Trachelipus rathkii
TATTATTATTATTATTATTATTATTATTATTATTATTATTATTATTTATTATTTTCATTATTATTATTTTATTATTATATTATTAGCGCACCAAGTACGCTGACAATTTATTTATAAATGGCTTCTCTATTCCTTGGTTATAATGGCCATCAGCTATTGTCTCGCTAATTAATAATAAAAAATTTTTTTTCAAAAATTTTTTTAACATTTGGTAAATTTTGATTGAATTTTACCCATTGGAAAAATTAAGCGAAAGGTTCCGTCGTCACGTCAACGTGTTATTTGAGACAAATAGATTCCTTACGAGTTGATTTTTCCTGCGTGTGTGTGTGACTCACTTTTTGACCAGAACTTCCTCTTCATATGTAGTATGTACACAAACAAATTTTTTTTTTTCTCTCTCTGCTCGTCTCTCTTCTCTCATTCTCTCTCTCGCACTCCCTCCCCCTACCATATTTCTCCTCTCTCTCTCTCCTCTCTCTCTTCTCCTTCTCTCTCTCTCTCTCTCTCTACACACCACGACACACAACACATACAATCACACACACCTACAAAACACACAACACATGGTAGGAATATTTAAACACAATTATTTAACTGGCTTTCATATAATATTAATTAAATTTTAATTTCTCAAATCATTTAACAAAAAAAACTTTATGCTCCAATTCATTTTGAGGGATATTTATTCTAAAATCATTAGAGATAATTTAATTCCACATCATTTGAGGGAATTTATTCTCAAATCATTTACAGTATTGTTGAAATCATATCGAAATTAATAACAGGAAAAATTCCTCAAATTATTCCAATATGGAATAAATTTTTTATTTTCAGATACTGAATTATTTTTTTTTTTTTGGGGTGTTTGCTTTTTTAAATGAAATTTTGATTGAATTTTGATTGTCTTTTGCTTGTGGAGAACACCCTTCTAATCATCTTTTTTTTTTTATATTTTGAGTAAAATCCCAGAAATATTCTCTAGAGAAGTAATTTAATCACTGCTAACCTCATACCCCATTCAAGAATTTCGTAGTAAATTAAATATCATTTTAATGTCTTAAAATTTTAACAAATACCTCAGAATTTAACTTATTAAAGAGGGGGCAACATAAATACCTCTCCTTCTTTGTCTGTCTGTCTGTCTCTCTGCTCTCTCTCTCTCTCTCTCTCTCTCTCTCTCTCTCTCTTCTCTTCCCTCTCTCTTCTCTCTCTCTCTCTAATATATATTATATATATATATATATATAATATTATTATATATATATATATTATATATATATATATATATATATATATATAATATATATATATATATATATAAATTATATACTATATATATATATATATATATATATATATATAATATATATATAATTATATATATTATATATATAATATATATATATATATATATATATATATATATATATACTATATATATATATATAAATATATATATATATATATATATATATATATATATATATATATATATATATATATATATATATATATAATCAGAGGAAATAAAATCTCTGTTTTAAAAGATTTCGAAAGGTTGTCATTTCGTGAGAAAAGTTACTAACAAATTCATAATGACAGTACAATTCCTAAACCTTTATTATTATTATTATTATTATTATTATTATTATTATTATTATTATTATTATTATTATTATTATTATTATTATTATTATTATTATTATTTTAGCATTGTTATAATTAATCTTAGTCGTTACAGTGATATTTACTTATTACTGTTATTATTATTATTATTATTATTATTATTATTATTATTATTATTATTATTATTATTATTATTATTATTATTATTATTATTATTATTATTATTATTATAAAATAAAGTAATTACTCGTATTTTTAATTGCTGACAAATATAATAATTAATGGATAAAGAGATTTTTGTTTCGGAAATTTATTAAATAATTAATTATAATTGATTGATTTTTGTTCTTTTTTTTTTAGTTATTTATTTTCTTTATTACTATATTTATTCATTTATTCATTCTAGAATGATTTGTAATATTTTTAGGTGAAAGCGGGTATTTAAATTCAGTATAAGGATGAGGGGAGAGGAGGGGAAAGAGAGAAGTGGAGGGGGAGGGGAAAGTGGAGGTGAAAGATTGGGGAGAAATGAGGGGAAATGGGTGGGGTAACATTTCCTTTGAAAATACAACTTAAATATAATATGAAAATGAGAATTGACATTTATACTATTTTCACCACACTTTGGTAAAACATAATCATACGAAGCTAGTATCAAATGGCCGACAGGTCAAATGGTCGACATTTGTAAAAAAAAATCTGGTTATTTAGAGTTTCTCTAACGAATCCAGCAAAACTTAACTTAACCTAACCTAACCTAATCTAACTAACCCAACTTAACTTAACTTAACTTAACTTAACTTAACCTAACCTAACCTAACTAACTAACCTAACCTAACCTAACCTAACCTAACCTAACCTAACCTAACCTAACCTAACCTAACCTAACCTAACCTAACCTAACTTAACTTAACCTAACCTATCCTAAAGCCTGCGGAGGCTGTACAGGAAATTTTTTTGATGTGTCGACCATTTGGGCTAATCCCAATTCATACATTTCTATCAGTAAGTAATGAATGTCCTATAAAAAGCTGTTAATGGGTGTTATAAAAAGAGTTTCATTAAGAAGTTAAACTTTTTCATCACTCTCTGTTTACAATGACTAACACGATTCCGGTAATATGTTTTGAATGGAGTAGTTCAAAAAAAGTCGATATATATATTTTTAAAAGTATGATGTTTTGGGTAGGGTAATGAAGCAACGTTGCACATATTTATAAAAATGTGCCAAAAGAGGGACATATTTAATAGAAACGTTATTATTTGATTTTTCAAAATATAATTCTTCTTACGTTAGCAAAATCCTTACGGTTATGATAAGTTTTGTTAATTATACACAGTAAATCTGTGTATACTTAGCAAAAATTATTATAACCTAAACCTAATGGGTCCTAAACCAAATTTAAACATATAAAAATAAATTCGAAAGAGTGAATAAATTAATATATGAGAGAGATTTGGCAGAGCTTTTTTTAACCATCTTACATCGGGGACGAAAGATATTAAAAAAAAAAAACGATTATCGGAAAAAATCTCGATATTTCGTCAGACTACGATAATCTCAAATATTACACCGATTACCTTCAAACTCACCACTGTACATCCCTCTTAACCAACCGGCTACCCTCTATCCTTTCCATATGACCAAACCATCTTAATACTCTCTCTCTCTCTCTCTCTCTCTCTCTCTCTCTCTCTCTCTCTCTCTCTCTCTCTCTCTCTCTCTCTCTCTCTCTCCTCTCTCTCTCTCTCTCTCATTGCCAACTTATTATCAAATATATCAACTGGAAATAATGTTTTATAATATGCGCATAAAAAATTACTGAAAATGAATTTTTAATTAAATAAAAAAAAAAATAATAAAATTATATCCCAACTATATATTTTTTTTATTATTATTTCAGAGATGTAAAGAAAAATTAAACACTCTAGCCATAAGTGTTATGAATCAATGGCCAGGGGTTCGACTGAGGGTCGTAGAGGCATGGGATGAAGGGGACCTCCATGCCCCCAACTCTCTTCATTATGAGGGCAGAGCCGTAGACGTGGCCACGTCAGACAAGGTAATGTTGAAGTCTTGTTGCTTAAAATATTTTTCATCACAATGTTTATATATATATATATTATATATATGTCATCTTTAATATTTTCTCAGAATTATTTATTTAAATATTTTTTTATAATTTAATTTATATTTTTTAATTTATAAATTGATTACAGAAATAATTGATTAGTTTGTTTACTGATTTATCAATTTAATTTAATATATTTATATTAATAATTTTATTAATAATTTTTTGCTTCCTTGGTGATAGAGGAGGAAAGAAGAGAAGAAAGAGAAAAGAAAAGAGAAAGAAAGAGAGGCTTACTTATTAAAAAGAATAAAGAGGTAAAAGTAGTTAAAAAGATTAAGACGTATTGGAGAATATTTATTTCAACAGCTTTTTTTTTATGAAATGTGCTTCTATCTGTCCAAGATTGGCGTTGGAATTTAGTGATTCAAATGATTTCAAACTTGAAAATTTTGGCTAATATAAGCATAGTGAAATTGGGAAATAAATTGACGTTGTATAACTTAAATGTTAGAATAAGTTTTCGATGTGGTGTTATGTTATTTAAAATATCAATTATAAAGGAACTAGATTTATTAAGAGAGAAAGGATTTGTAGATGAGCTTTTGCAGAAGAAGAAGAAGAAAAGAAAAAAGAAGAAGAAAAGAAAGAAGAAGAAAAAGAAGATAGAAGAAGAAAAGAAAAAAGAAGAAGAAGAAGAAGAAGAAGAAGAAGAAGAAGAAGAAGAAGAAGAAGAAGAAGAAGAAGAAGAAGAAGAAGAAAGAAAAAAGAAAAGAAGAAGAAAAAAAAAATGAAAAGAAAGAAGAAGAGAGAAGAGTGTATGAATTTAGAGGATGATACATTTAGAGGAAAAGAGGAAGAGGTCAGATTGAAAAGTATGTTATAACGGAAGGTATACAAAAGCTTTTCTAAGGGATAAGAGGAAATTTAAATCGCTAATGATATACATGGAAATAAAGACTTAAAATATAAAAATCAAAAGAAAGTGAGCAAAAGGTCGAAGTAATACAAAAATTGAATTGGAGGAAAAACCCTTGAATAAAGCTGAGTAGTCAGTAATTCTCTTTATTTTTTTGCTTGCTCCACCCAACTCCGTTCCACCCATAACTTGCCAGTTCAGACGGGAGCCCTGACCTAATAAGGAAAGTATAAAAAAAAAAAAAAAAAAAAAAAAAAAAAAAGCAGTAATGAAAAAAAAATAAATTGTGAGTCAAGTCACTCCACGGTAGAGAAATTAACAGCACCGCAGATTCCGCCAAGCCGGGGAGGGACAGACCGTTAGAGTGACACGTATATCAA
>JABUQX010018184.1:17500-25000 GCA_015478945.1 Trachelipus rathkii
ATATATATATATATATATATATATATATATATATCCCTGTGTTTGAGGGATAAAGAATTTCCACAACGTGGTACTGCTTCTGCAAAAGCTAAGAGGCGATTAAAAAGGACGAGTGGTAGCTGGAGTCGGGATCCCCACCACTTGTTTATGTTCTGGAAATAATATTCATGCATTCCTCTGATTTGTGGTGAAGATGTTTGTGTACCCTACTCACAGTTCTGGGAAACCAAGGGACAGATGAAGATCCTAAATATATATATATATATATATATATATATATATATATATATATATTTATATATAGGCCTATATATATATATATATATATATATATATATATATATATATATATATATAAATATATAAACGTATATATATAGAAAATATATATATATATATATATATATATATATATATATATATATATATATATCTATACATATATACTTTCCTACATATGTTAACATATATATATATATATATATATATATATATATATATATATATTTTTTTTTTTTGAGTCAGTGTACAGGACCCACCACGGCTCACAAAGCGGCCACACTGGGTTGAAAAAAAATCAACACCATGGGCGGGTCCTGGATCTTACCTATTGGTAAGTGGAGATATTCACTTGAGAAATGAATATTCAGTCAGTACAAAAATAAACAAAAACTAAACAAAAGTGTATCCTTGCATTATAAAGTCCTAGTATTGATAGCAAAGAATCAAATATTATGAATATTCACTTCTTGTAGAAACAAGAAAATATCATTACTACTAAAGTGGAATATTCGTATAAGATATGGGATAATCTTTTGGAAGGTGTTATGGATCGTAAGGTAGGAAAATAACGGCGGCGAATAGAGTCCAGCTGGGAACAATCAATGAAGATATGGCGAAACAGATTGCGGGGTATGACTTCGACAAAATTTGCAAATGGGAGGGGGGTTCCGTAACATATAGTGACTGTGAGTGATATTGGTGTGGCCAATACGGAGGCGTGGCAAATATCACCTCGTGTAAGCGTTTTCGTCCGGTGGGAGGATGACCACTCCCGATGATCGGCTTTCTATATTTCTAAGTTTCGCTCTCTTTGATCGGAACAATTAGCGCTCTTTGCCAATAAGATCAGAAAACCTTGTCCGGGCAGGATAGTAATCAGTTGATGGGTGGCGACCTTGATACGGGAGGTACCTGGAACAACTCCGAAATGAGGTGGCCATTTTGGCCTCTCTGTCAGCGATTTCATTGCCAGTTCCCTACATGAGAAGGGGTCCAACATAAAATAATTTGTTTCTTGCCCGGGAATGGAGCAGCCGAAGAAATTGCACAGTAGATTGCCTATCTTATTTTTAAGAATAAATTAATAATTAAGAAGCCTTGCTGTAGCGCGCTGGGGCAAATCTGAATAAATGACAGATAGATCTTGGTTAAGGATAAGAATTCGAGCGCAATTATTATAGCCAATAATTCTGCTGTGAAAATTGAGGGGGGGGGGGTATGGGAAAGGTTGCGATCAGGAAAGGCAGCAGATGCACCCACACTGTTCCCGGTTTTGGAGCCGTCAGTAAATACTGGAGGTAAACTCATCTGTGAACTGTGGAATGAGACAGAATGATGCCTTTAACAAAGGCAGCAGAATGGCGTTTGGAGGAAGTTAAGGCCAGCCCAATGGTGGGAGCGGGACAGCCGAGGGTATTGTATCCTTCATCGTATGAGAAAGGCAGCACCTTTTGTAAAGGGATATTAAGGAAATTAGGATCGTTACATAGAGACCGTGTTCATAAATGGCCAGTATTGGGTTCCGGGGCACCTCCTGCCCAGAATCGGTGTCCAGGGTAGGAACCGATGTTCGGGTTTGAAAACGAAGATAGCGTGCGCATGATGTGTTCTCTTCCGAAGAGAGAGGTGGCATCACATTGGCTTCCAACTTCAAGGCTTATCCGAGGGGACGATCGGCTCCAGTGGAAATACGGATCGCCTCGTTTTGTATGGGATCCAACAGATGCAGTAGAGTAGGGGAGGCCTGACCATATGCTACACAGCCATAGTCAAGCTTCAATCGGACTAGGGCGATATATAGACGTAAAAGGGACTTGCGTTCAGCGCCCCAAGATTTTGAGGCGAGATGACGTAACAGGTCAAGAGCGCGGTGACAAGTTGTTTTTAGGTATTTAATATGCGGTGCATATGTTAAGTGGTCGTCTAGGATGACCCTAGAAATTTGACACTGTGAAGTTACAGAATGGGCGAACCATGCAGCAAGTTAGGATTCGCTGGAAGGGATGGCAAGTTCTTCAGATTTTCCCTTTTTCTTGAACACTGCTGAGGTTTTTGGTGGGAGAAAATGGAAGCCATGGGAGTTACCACATTGTGAATTTTCAATAGCTAGTTGAAGTTACCGTTCGAGAAAAGGCAGCCCGACTATATATAACGCAAGGTCATCAACAATAGAGAGAAAAATTAACCGTGGCTGGGATAGAAGTAACAATGTCATTAAATCCGAGCAAATAGTAGTACACTTAAAATACTACCATAATAATAATAAGAAGAAGAAGAAAAAAAAATCTGAAAGTAAGAAGAAGCTAGAAAAGTTGTGGAAAGAAGAATCTTGAAGAAGAAGAAAGAAGAAGAAGAAAGAAGAAAGAAGAAAGAAGAAGAAAGAGAAGAAAGAAGAAGAAAGAAGGAAGAAGGAGGATTGGGCTTTGTAATAATAATATATATATATGTACAATAATATATTATTATATATATGTAACAATAATATATATATATATATATATATATATATATAATAACTTAATATAATATATATATATATATATATATATATATATATATATATATATATATATATATATATATATATATATATATATATATTTATAATATATATAATAATATCTAATAATATATATATATATATATATATATGTATGTAACTGTATATATATGTAATATATAATAATAGCAATATATATGCCACTCTTCATTATTTCTTTTCAATTTTCTATAATTTTCATCTCCTATTGCTTCTTCCTCTTCTTCTTCTTCTTCTTCTTCTTCTTTTCTTCTTCTTAATATTATTATTAATATTATTATTATTATGGTGTGTGTGTGTGTGTGTGTGTATTATTATTATTATTATTATTATTATTATTATTATTATTATTATTATTATTATTATTATTATTATTATTATTATTTTTATTATTATTATTATTCCATTTTCCAGAATCGAAATCTAGAACAAGACTGGGAGGTTGTTTTCCTGGAGAAGCAACAATCGAGACTCCAGATGGTCTTCTACCTCTTGCCCTCCTGAAGATAGGCGATAAAGTGCAAGTCCTCCGCCCTGACGGGACTCTTTCCTTCAGTCCGGTGCTGATGTTCCTCCACGAGGACGCTGCACATCAGAGGAACTTCCTATCTATTTCCACATCCTCGGGAAAGGTTCTCAATTTGACTCCATCTCATCTGCTGTTTATGTTACGCAGTTCTGCGTCATCACCGAACCCTGTCTTTCGCGACACCTTCAGTGCCGGAGAAGTGGTGCTTGCTGGTAGTGTGAACCCAGGAGATTACCTATTTGTTACTCACAATGATAGTTCATTGAGACTAGAAAAAATTGTAGATATATATTCCGTATTTAGAAAAGGGGTTTATGCTCCCTTAACTGCCGAGGGCACGGTAATAGTTAATAATGTTGTGGCATCATGTTACGCTGTTATAGATTCGCAATATTTAGCCCATTGGGCTTTCATGCCAGTAAGGTTATATTATAGTGTGAAAAACGTAGTGCTAAGAACTTTACTGCTACTTGGTTTAGTGTCAGAAAATTCAATGCAGCGAAATAATAATAATAATAATAATAATAATAATAATAATAATAATAATAATAATAATAATAATAATAATAATAATAATAATAATAATAATAATAAATTGAAAAATAGATCAAAATATAGCCAAATAAATAATAAAAATGATAAATTATATTCTATAAACAATACTATAGAAAAAATGTATCAGAATAATGCTATCGTACCAAATTCTAAAACGTTTCAAAAAATACATTGGTATCCAAAAATTTTGTATCAAATAGCATCTTGGATTTTACCCAGTCACTTAGTGTATTCTTAAAATATATAAATACAAATATAACATGCCTATTTTACATATATATATATATATATATATATATATATATATATATATATATCTATATATACTTATATATGCATATATATTGATATATATATATATATAATAACTCTTATCTTTTTTTTTATATATATATATATATATATATATATATATATATATATATATATATATTAAAGCTTATATATTGAAATAATTTATTTTACATATTTTGAATTGTATAAAAAATATTTACAATTATTAAATAATTTTATAATATGATACAATAACATAACCAATATATATATATATGCCTTATATATATAACTTAACCTTTATATACCGCTGCTAACATAATAATATACATATATATATATATATAACTCTTTCTTAACTGCTATTATATATATATATATATATATATATATATATATGCGACGGACATATTTTTGCCACATCATGCCCCAGCCTAAAGGTTATTATAACTAATAAGTCATTGCTAATTGTCGTATTGCAAAGAAAAAGTTCGGAGGAGAATTTAAATATTTTGCTTCACTTCAAAAGGAAGCTTTCTAAAAATTGCTTATACTATATGTATATATATATATATATATATATATATATATATATATATATATATATATATATATATATATATATATATATATATATATATATATAATATATATATATATATATTAATATAACTTATATATTTAATATATGAAAAATAATAAATATTTTTTTTTTTTTAAATAATTTTTCAAGTTGGCATCCTTGGGAAAATCCGAAATTTATTTAGTAAGTTATTCAAAAACAAGTCAATTCCATAATCACCTCTAACTTTGTTGAAATTTTTGTAGTTGTTAATATAAAAACTCTCACCAAATTTTCTTTTTTAGGTGTTATTTATATTAATAATAGGGGCAGAGTTCTTAAGATTTATAGAATGTCCGGTTGAGGCTCTGTGTTAGACCAAGGAAGAGTTCATTGAATCAATTTGTAAATCATATTTATGCTAATCAATTCTTCTTTTAAAATCTGCAGTTTCTCCAATATAGCAACTATCACATTGATAGCAATCAATTTTCAGAAAACCTACTAATAGCAACAATTATGTTCATTGGTTCTCAAATCATAGCATTAACATCAAAAGAAGCGCTTGTCTTTCTTTCTTTTTGAGAGCTTTAAAAATTTGCAGTCCAGAATTACTTAATAATGAATTAAATACTATTTATACTCAGTTTTTGGCACTAGGTTACCCAAGGTCATTTATCTCTAAAACACTCTCCAAAGCCAAAAAAAAAAAACTTTCTACAACTCTACTAAAACATTGTTTAATAATAGGAATGTACTTGTCCTTCCTACTGAGCCATACTCAACAGTTATGAAATACATTCCAACCCAAATTAAAATCACTACTAAAAATTATAATAGTATCTGCTCCATTGCCTTCTCAAAAAGAAACACAGATAATGCTCAACATGCTTGCATTTACAAAATTGATTGCTCTCAATGTGATAGTTGCTATATTGGAGAAACTGCAGATTTTAAAAGAAGAACTGATTAGCATAAATATGATTTACAAATTGATTCATTGAACTCTTCCTTGGTCTAACACAGAACCTCAACCGGACACTTTATAAATCTTAAGAACTCTGCCCCTATTATTAATATAAATAACACCTAGAAAAGAAAATTTGGTGAGAGTTTTTATATTAACAACTACAAAAATTTCAACAAAGTTAGAGGTGATTATGGAATTGACTTGTTTTTGAATAACTTATTAAATAAATTTCGGATTTTCCCCCGAGGATGCCAACGTGAAGTATTTTATATATATATATATATATATATATATATATATATATATATATATATATATATATATATATATATATATATATATATATATATATATATATATATTAAATATTAATTTATTATATTTACAAACTTTCTCGCTTTGTTATAATTCTTTTCTATATTTAATTTCAATATATGAAACTTATATGTTATAATATGTGTTCCTTTCTGTAGCTATTGTAGTTTTTGAGATATGGGTTGAGATATTTGTGGTTTTAAACTGGATTTCACCTTATATATATACAGAGTGGCCAGGATAAAAGAGGCCCCAAATCTTATAGTAAGATAATTATGCAGATAATTAACTCGTTTATTGTGTATACACAATACAGAATATTGAATTATTATTATGAAAAACAAGGTACTGAATATTCATAGGTCAATAGTTCACAGGAGGTGCTGAAAATGTTCACCTTGAACCTAGATACACAACTTTGTATGGTCGCATATGTAACAGCTTCAACATGTTATGGCATGAAGTTCGTTTGATGTTTAATTGTGCGGATAGACGTCTAGTTGATTTCCGTGAACTTCTAACCATAGTCTCTTGCACACGTGCAATATTTTGCGCCAAACAAACTCTCTTTTCACGGTTACGTTTGGCGTTAGCGACCGAACCTGCTGCCCGAAATTTACTAATCAATTCCTGCACAACACTCTTTGCTGGAACAGCTGTGTTTGGGTATTTTAACGTGAACATTTCATTTAATGTTTTAATTAAATTAAAAGATTTACATCCAAAATAAGTTTCAACAATAAACACCCTTTGTTGGATTGAAAAAGGCATTTTGCAAGCCTCTTATCACAACAAGCTTCAAATTGACTACTGAAAACGTCGCACAGATGACTAATTTGCCGCTCGACATCATGTGACCCCGCTCGAGCGCCGCCCTTCCATTAAGATATTATAACACTCAGCTACCTACAAATATTATACAAATAAATACATATATAAAAACAAATATAACACGGGGCCTCTTTTATCTTGGCCACCCTGTATATATATATATATATATATATATATATATATATATATATATATATATATATATATATATATATATATATATATATATATATATATATATACCTGTTATATATATATATATATAACTATATCAAACGAGTTAAAGGAGTATTTGTATACATGCATACAAGAGTATTTCTACATAGTGTATATACATAAGGACATGTGTAAATGCAGAAAATTAAGAGAGAGAGAGAGAGAGAGAGAGAGAGAGAGAGAGAGAGAGAGAGAGAGAGAGAGAGAGAGAGAGAGAGAGAGAGAGAGAGAGAGAGAGAGAGAGAGACTGTTTCTCTGAAAAATATAAACATTCAGATGCGCGTACACACACACATCTACACACACACCACAAATTGATGTAAAATCTCTATTCCTCTCTTCGCTATTCTATGTTTTATTACTCTCTTTGCCTTTTTTGTCTATTCTATTTCTCTTTCTCCTTCATCTTATCTTCTATGGTCTCTCTG